>JAODUP010000461.1:307500-334316 GCA_025642065.1 Paralvinella palmiformis | reverse complement strand
AGAACATAAACGCGCGCATTGAGAACCGGCTATTATGCTGATAATGGCGTGTAGATGAACACAGACTGTGTGTGTGTGCGTGTGTGTGTATGTGTGTTGATAGATGGAGCTAAAATATAGCGATCTGTCATGGATGGTGGTGATGCATCAAGATTATGCATCTGTCTTCGGGGATGTATACAATGTCAGCAATCATCAGGTGGTACATGAGCGATAAGGTTAATATATAAAGTTTATGGAGAAAAGTTATGTTGTTGTTGCTGCTGTTTGTTTGTTTTTTTTTCGTCATTGTTGTTGCTACTGTTGTTGTTTAGTTGTTGTTGTAATCTGTTTGTTTATTGATTGTGATGATGGAGATGGAAGTGTAAGTAATAATAGTGTTGTTACTTATGTTGTTTTCTCGCGATTGTTCAGTTATTTTGGTTGTTGTTGTTGTTTATATATGTTGGTGATGTAATTGGTTTGTTATTGTTGTTATTTTAGTTTTTGCGTTTATTGTTGTTAATGCTGTCTTCGTCGTTGACTTCATCCTTGTGTCTGATACTTGTATTGTATCTAGATAGAGTGTTTCTAGGTTATCAAAAATAACGTGCCATGAGGTATATTCCAACATGGGGATATTCTAAAATGGGATTATTATGTTATGCCTTAAGTCGTCAGATTCATATTATGTTTTTGTGATGAAAGAGAGAGAGAGAGAGAGAGAGAGAGAGAGAGAGAGAGAGAGATCGACGGTTTACACGGGTGGGTGAATCCATTGGTTTAATTAGCCTTGGCGCTGAACAAATCCAGGACACACAGTTGAAAGGAAACGTCTCCGACAAACACTGGTTTGAGTCAGCTTCTAACCCAGAACCCGGAACTCTATAGTGCAGTCCTCTATCGAATGTACTGACACAATTGCCCCCGAATGAATTAATACCGCTATGTACAAAAATATAATAACGGGTGTAGCTATAAGTTAATTGTTAGCACGGTTGATATATCGTTCTAGATTTGTCTAAAGTTTATGTCATCTTTAACCCTATCTCATTATCGTTGGAGATCAATCGTTCCATTTAGCTTACCACGGTCATAAAACAATAACCTTCTTCCTTTCTTGTATTCTTATATTTTCAATAGTTAATAGTGTGCATGGAATCGGTTGTTATTATTACGCTACGTCTTTAAATCCAACCCCGATATTGCTTGCAAATACAGTTATCTTGTATTTTTTCTAAAAATTATAAAACATTATATTATCATAGCTGGCTACGCCTGTACAGTTGGGCTTTTGTGTCATGCTCTCACACGTCTGGAGAAAATCGCGAATGCACGCATCTATGCATGCAAGGTCATATTTCTGTTTTCTATTACTGGTGCTTTGCATTTCGGTATTACGCTGTACCATGCATACTTAGCATTTGAAGCGGAGTTGATCCTCTGGCGACCGCAGTTTGACATCTGATCCACCAAACTGCAAAACATGAAATAATGGAATGTTTTTGGTATCGAAAAATATACCGAATTCCTTTGAACTATAGTTTTAAAGAAATTACATTAATAAAAAACAATTTAACTCTTAATTAATATTAATGATTAAACAGGTCAATAAATCTCAATTAGTTCTTATACTATGAGCTCTGTCACCTAATTGTATCATACAGTATGAATCTAAAGAACTTCAATAGGAATCTTCGAGGTAGAGGAAAAGGAACCGATGAAACGGTACATATTTGATACACTGGTGCATGTTCCAAAAGTAGTATTCACTAGTGTTCATTCAGTGTTAAGCAAATTCTGAATGAATTTATCAGCCATTCATTCTATCTGTATATTAATCCTTTAGTAACGATAAGGAAATATACACTTTCCGAATGTCACGTTATCGACATACCATGACATCGCATAAGCCGTCCATTCGTTACAAAGGGCGAATATGATACTAACAAATCCATATTCTCCATTAAGGTAGTCATTTGCTGCACGCCATAGAAAGTTAATGTACATATTAGTACATTGTCATTTTGTGCTCGGTAAAGGTTTGACAAACCAGTGACCCGCAAAAAAAGTTTCTATAAATCAGGCAATCACCTTAGTTAGGTTAGCTTCGGGAGTTCATGTTGGTAAATTTAAAAAGCGGGCAGATACATGGCTGAAAGGCTACCCCTCTAGGTACATCGATAGAGTATAATTAGCTTTAACTAATCACCTGAACTAAAATATGATAAAGTTCAAGACGTTAGGATGGCGGCTAAGGCAATTAAAGCGCACTTCTAGACAAAACAACAACATTTGTAATTAGCACCAAAGTAAGTAGCAGCCTTGCTAGCTGCTATCTTGACACTTTGAGCTTCAGCATTTTGGTGAAATATTAAGATCGCCTAAAAATATAAGTAAGTATAGCTGAATTTCAAAATTGACCAAGTAAGACACATTCACACCTGCACATACCTGCACACATTTACACACGCATACACACGTGGATGCATATTCAATTACGTATGAGCGAATATACAAACATATACTCGGAAACATATATAACATGTACACTGAAGCCCACATATATATGCACACACGGATCGACATACACATACGCACATGTAGAGAAAGTGTGTGGGGGAGAAACATGAGAAGTTTTACGGTCCCTTTTGTGCACAAGGTAGGCTAAATGGACGAACGTCCTCCGAAGGAAATGAAGCGAAGTCGGAAATACAACACCCTTCAATATCCTTACAAGTCGTTCGTTCTGTTTAATCTGTATGGGCGCATAAAGTGGCCGCAAAACAGCAAATGGGTACTGGCATGCACGCATCCAAAACTCTATTTGTTTATATGATGACATTGTCTGGGTAACTCTGAGAATTCACGATGCATTTATTCGATTTATATAACGATGTATCATATCGTAACTATGAAATGTAGATATAGCTACGTACACAAGGTGCGGCTATATAACGTGATCTCTGTTTGACATAATGCTAACAAATGATTCAAACAGTTCATATTTACCGCAGGTTACCTCGCCAATATGAACTTCGAGTGTGATACAACACAAATAAATAGCGCAAAATAAATTATTCAATCTTCATTCACTTCAGACCGAACATTTCCACGACTTCTTACTTCTACCACGAGAGCAGCTGTGATTCTAAAACTGTAGAGACCCGCCTCAAATGAGACCTCTTCATTACAAACACTGAGGCTAATGAATTCAGCACTCGCGCAATCATCCGGGATATAGCTGTATAATCCATCTGTGATTGAGTGGATGAAAGGCAGGATGGTTTTAATCGTAGCCCTAATCACATTTCGAACACATAGTTCAGTGGTGGTTCGTGTTGGAGATATCTACGTATATCGACAAGTGTCAGACTCTAACCTATGTCTGGGAGATCTGCAGCGCGATGCGTTAATCACTGTGCCATTCGATATTTCAATTCAGTATTGCGCAACCCCTTCTTTCTGCAAATAAAAACTAGTTGAAGAAATAAGGCAATCCTAAATGACATTTTGTGTCCCTCTATATTACTTCACTCACAAACACACTCATCCACTCACTCATCCACTCACCCACCCCCCGAATGCAGTCACCCATTCACTTACACATTCACTTACTCACTCCTCTGTTTCCCACAACGCATTCCTTTCTTATCGTAGAAATTTAAATTATATTGCACTCGTGATGATTTCCTTTCCTCCCTTTCCTCCCTTTCCCACATTTCTATGATTTATGTATTCACGTCAACATTTCGTCTGTACGACCAGTATAGATTTTGCTCAGATAAAAGGAGACATCATCCCCGCCGGTACCACTAGGTCACTAAGAGCGTAGGTCAAAGATTACAAGGTTGGTTGTGGCATTTCTTCTTCATTATGTCTCCTGTCAGTTTTGACAGGATTATGTGTGGAGCAACACGGACACGTGAGTAATGAATACAGCCCACAAGAGATTGCAGGAAGATAGAGAGGAACAGCAACACAGGAATGATATAAAATACATAAGGACAGTAACTTGGATATATATATATATATATATATATATATATATATATATATATATATTATATTATTTATTTATTTATTTATTTATTTATTTAGGACTGGTTGGATCGTGTGATTCTATTCAATGAAATTAACCTCACAAGCAGTAGGTATATGTTTGAAGTTTCGAGAGATTTTGCTGCTAAATTTTTGCTTAAATGAATTAGGCATGTTCGAGTATAATAGGTGCTTAGTTGCTGGAACAGGGCATTCATTTTAACGGAACGGTCATTTTAATCCTCCAGGATCACCCAAAACATGTGAAATATTGTTTAAAACCATGAACATTTATCAACATGGGTTATAATTAATTGGGATACGCAAAGTATTATAGAGAATGTAAATGCTACCTGAAACAACTATTAATTGGATTATTTGAACACACTGGATGAAAATGGGACAACCATCGAATCAAGGGAGATATCAACAATAAATGAGATACATCATCGGAGTCATTGGTTCAAGTCAACGATGACTCAGCTGCAACAAAAGTCACTTGGACACATCAAGTATGATTGGGAAACCAGACGAATTATTTGAGTACGTGATGCCTGGTCTTCATCAATCGCCATTGGAGCATGTCGGCAGTGAACACCAAACATCAAAAGTACTTGGTTCACATTAAAAGTGTTTGAGATAAATGAAGAATGATTGGCGTACACTATGAATGACTGGGTCATGGAAGGCGCGATTGACAGACGTGAGCAATGATTGGAAAACATTCCAACTGATTGGTACAGCCCCAGAAGTGATTGCAACTTGCCCAAATGATCTGGAATACGAGAAGGTGAATGGCGTCATGTCACCAGTAATATGCATATGTAAATATTTGTAAAATCACATGAAATGTAGCTTGGTTGAAGACAGGACTTCGAACACTCTCACAATTAACTAACCATGTTTATTACGTCTGCCGTTAGCTTCACATCGCCTGTCAGCGCCTGCGTGTGTCTCTGTGAATGTTTACGCGTATAGATGTTGAGTGGTTCATTGATCAGGGGACCCTTCTGTTTACACAGAGTAAACTACATCCACCGAGCTCGCTTCTACCCGATTAACTCTCCTAACAAAGCCACCTGTTATGGGCGCCGTGCCCTCGGCGGCCATCTTGTCGCACTGGGAGTCACAAATCTTCCGGCGCCATCTACAATGACGTTATAAACACTGTTTATCGCCCACTCCCATGCCACTTCCGGTGAGGCGTTAAATCGACCCAATGGTAAGCGCATATAAATGACTATCTGAGATACGTAAAGAGGTTATCATCAGTTTACGATCGAGAACAAACACGCTATGGAAAAAAAGAGATAATGATGAAGATTATCGGATACATGATATCGGAGATAATCGTGTAGAGATAATCAACTGATTTCACTGTAGATTGTTTACCTCTTTAATGACGCACAAATGGGGAGGGTGTGTGTGTGGGGGGGGGCTTCATCTAAAGGGAGAAAGGAGAATAGATGGGTAGACAGATAGGCATGCAGACGGACGGATGGAGAGACGGATAGACGGGCCACCAGATTGAAGGACAAGCAGAATAGCAGATAATAATTAGACACAATGAGAGAGAGAGAGATTGATAAATAGATATGTAAGTGGATAAAAAGAAAAACATACTTGATTTGATGGACTAATTTTATAAGATATTATGATAGTAGTGACCTACACATGTGGATAAAATGTATGATTATTACCAACAACTGGATCAGCAATAAACTAAGTTTAAACACAACTATACTAACATGCCATGCTATGTCATGAGAGGTTAAATGCTATCCGTAGAGGTTTTTAGTAAGCCAAGCAGGGATGGGCGTTTTCCCTACAGTCCTCCAAAGACGCAAACAAGATTGAGAGAGAAAGAGAGAGAGAGAGAGGTGGGAAGGGGGTTGCTTTAAGCCAAATCCTCAGTCTAATTTTCTCAACCAATACCAGCGAAGAGAACGATGTCACCCTATTGACCTATTCCAAGAACTAGCTTCTATATGTCAAAACAAGCCACAGACTATGTTGCCATACCATCATAATACAGTGTTTTATGTGCCTTATTCGGTAACCATTGTTGATGTAAGGCGGAAACAGCTTTTGAAGGACGCATGCGCTTTAGACCCATCTCATTCGGACCATCTGGAAGCCAATATATTTACACATAGGTCGGATGACAAGTACAACTATATATGTTTGAGCACCACTCTCTGCCTGTCTCTCTTCTCTCTGTATCATCTGGCACTATTCTCTGTGCCGGCTTTCCGAATCGGGATGTGAGATAATCCTGGATAAGCGATTGTCAAGGTCGAAAAGCTCAACGTGAAAAGTATACCCACCCTTATACAGGGGTATGGCAGTCATTTGGGGAAGTTATGTGATTAGGTAACGAAAAGCCTGGGAGACACCAGGAAGAACCGTGTATATGCTCGTACATTTGCAATAATGATATTACTATGGTTACCGTTAAATCATTTAAACAAACCAATACTACTAATACTAATTATGCTACTACTATTACTACTACAACTACTAATAATAATAATTTTACTACTACTACTGCAACTACTACTACTTCTACTACTGTTACTACTACTATTAATATTACTATTACTACTACTACTGATAATTATTATTATCACATTAATATTAATACTTGATGATTGATGTTTTACGGCCACTTTTGTGCACAAGGTAGGCTAAATGGGCCGAGAGACGTCCAAAGATAATGAGGCGAACTCAAAGACGAAACAACCTTCAGATATATCCCTGCTTATATACACGGGTGATAGAGATATGTGGTCCAACACGCTACCGCTACATTACGGAGGCGCCCAATATTAATACTTGTACTAATAAAAATAATAATAATACTATTGCTACTACTACTACTACTACTACTACAACTAGTACTATTTCTACTACTAATAATACTGGTAATACTACTACTACTTATACTACTACTACTACTACTACTACTGTTATATCTAATACCACTTATACTGCTGTTACTACTACTACTACTACTACTGCTAATAATAATAATAATAATAATAATAAAAATAATAGACCGCTAAGCATTTGAAGTCACTCATTCGTTCCCAAAAATAAATTCAGGGAATACCTCGCCATATAGCGATACACCCGTACCAATGATTATATAGCAGTGAACATATAATGGTAGACACATTCCAATGGACAAATAACAGCGAACACATAAGAGTCTGCGCATAACAATAACCACATAACTGTTGTCGCATGACAATGAGTTCTCATTTCGCAAAGGTGCTAATTAAGACAGGACCAAAGAGACCGCTAATTAGATTTACACTTGATTGCAGGCTTTCTTCTGGTCAGAGGCTTAACATACATCGAGTCCTATCTCGCTGAGTAATTGTCATTCATAATGGACCAAATGCGTTCGATCACCATATAACCCTAGACATAGAAGTATAATGTACAGAAGGCCTGGCATGTGTACTTTACCATATTTATGTAATGTATGCGCCAGGGGGAGGGTAAATGTCGAAGTTATGAGAATCGTGGCATAATTATGATCCAATCTATTCATTAAAGTTTGGTGGTCTCACGTAGTTTTTCCAATAACTTTTCCTCTAAAACTTGCACGTCTCCACCCCATCACACCAACGTCCACTAGTCGTGAAGTATGCCTACTGTATTATTGCCCGGGGATGGCGGCTGTCATACATACCACAGTTTAGAGCGCCGACCTTACCCCTTCCGCTCTCCAACGGCGCTGATGTTTACGCCCTCTGGTGGCCGTTAGCCGGTCACATGGTTTAAACAAGGTCACGGCCTATCGTTATCGGCTGTCGCCATAAAGTCGGCGACAACAGATTTCAAAACCGATATTTCGCGACACCGCCGCTGGTGCTCATGAGCGGCGGGCCCCTTCTGACATGTTTGTGGAATTTGCCCACGCCTCCAGTGGGCAATAAGAGGCCGGAGAACGGGTCGACTAATTGTCAAACTCTTGATGTGATTATAAGCCTGAAAATGTACCCCAAATGTAGTGCTCTTTCTACGCATATGCGGATTCTTACCCAAATGACAACCGAATCGTACCCAAAGCGCTTCAGTCACTTCCTCCGACCACTAACGACCTTGCAACAATCGTTCCCAGAAGTGCGCATCTATCGAACAAATAAACACATCGTAACACAATTTCCTGATCGATTTGGCCGTAGCTTATCATTCGCTATCTGTCCCAAATTTAGGAAGGTAATCGGTTTGGCTTTCGTGAAACGCCCCTCGTGACCGACGCCGTGAATCCCTGTACAGCAAAAATAATCAAATTATTCACCAGTTTTGGATGAAAGCTTCTTTTGTTAGCTAATTCAATCGCATGGAAGTGTTTATCAGTAAACCTGGTTTCGTGACGCATACTACGTGATACCCGTTGCTACGTTTGCCGAATTCAGAAGTAAATACCATTCTCTCGTGTCCGCCCATGTTTGAAGCTAACAGTAAATCACCGAAAATGTACTAAGAACGAGCGAAGCAACGAGTCACAAAAAGGGCAAAGTTTTAATCAGATTAACTATTAGGTTTTGTTGTTCGGGGAGAATCCCCAGGCTGTCGCTTAATCAGCACAGCCTCTATGTTGGTTAACTATTCTTCAGCTCCGACGCTTTTATGTAACAGCGACTGAGTCAACATGCCTTTTCAAGCATGTTTTCCTATATGGGGTACCAGGTGTCTAAGAGATAGACGCCAACACATCGGAAATATGCAAATAATAGGCTGAAAAATAAATGGAGACTGACAGACAGACACACACACAAACCGACCAACAAACCGCATATCTAAAATCAGTCAGCCAATATATTACATATTAATTCCATTAGCGCCACATAATGAACGGCAGAAAAATTCAAACAAAACGTAAATTTTGCGTGATTCAGACGAGTCATAAAAGGCGGCAATTCGGCTTTTACCATGGTAAATTAAACGTTTAGGTAAAACCATTCCTCATTTGAGTCCTCAGTGGGTATCTTTGGGGGGTCGTCGTCCATTTAGAATCTTTATACTTCAGATGGATGGATACTAAATTCTGGATCCAATGAAATACCAATTGCCGTAGTCCATTTGTCGTCCATTCGAGCGGTGGCGCCACCGCCGCGACAGAAAGGGCAAATAGGTAGATGAGCATCATGTTAGAGGTGACGATTGTGCTCCCTGTTGGTGATTAAGAGCGCTTCACCAAATTCCAAAAGCCGATTTATGTCTCGTAATTTGGTCGTTTAATCGCGGGAAAATGGAAGCAAGATGAGCTTTAAGCCTGGAAAATGTGTCGTCTTCGGGGTGGATTCAAATAGAAATGGCGTTTTCAAATAATTAAGTGATTCATTGTCCACGAATTTGAACAAAAAGGGTCAAAAAGGGAAAGGGCAAAAACGAGTCGGATTAGCCTAGAATTAATGGCGACAGGGAAACAGTAACTGCGCATGTTCCCTGACCTATATGATCGGAGCCATTAGCCAATGAGGACGGAGTAGAGATTTTTCTATAATTCCGGTAAGAGGACATGAGAAACGCATGAATAATTTGTACGGCCCGGCTACGTACAGCCTACTGGCCGTGGATATTATCGGGTTAGACGGTAAGTTATTAACTGATTACTCGGACACATAAAGCATCTATTATCGCCGATGGTTAATGGACTGGAATATCGGCGAACCCATAACATGATCATATTACATCGAGCCTACGCATAACGCGAGGCTTGTTTTATGTGATGCTAGATGAAGCATGCTAATGGCAACCCGTAGATAGCCTGTCGTTTGCAGGGTGGGTGGGGTAGGATAGGCTACGGGGGTGTTAGATCAGGCGTTTGCGTGGACTCAAGTAATCTGCCTTAAAAACTTGATGCTTATCTTGAGGTCACAGTTCGAATCTGAATTTATATTTGAGTTATTATCTAAATATATCAATCACAGCTGTTCTATGAATTGGCGATAAGGCACCAGTAGTTCTAAAAAAAATAGATTCCAGTATTACTGCCAACAACGAAGAAGTTTACATTTTCTACCTACCATAGGTAGAAAGAGTCACTCATGAACCTATCAATAGCATGGCTCTCTAAGTTTTTATCAGACCACATTAGTAATGAACCACCGTGAACCACAACAAAACCTTAGATAACTTCGTAAAAGATCCATATTTAGCCCTCCATACTATAAATTAGAATTAATTAAGCTAATTTATTCGAGCAATTTATTCGAGCAATTACAGCTGCATCTGGCCTTTTGTATTTTCCTTTTTTAATTTCATATTCTAAATTACCAGTATAACTACAGCATATAGCAATAAGATTTACTTTTGACCCAAGGTTCGTCAATAATCCTAATCATTCAGTAGCAGAAATACGGTTGTTTACATTATAAAAGTCTTGGCGTGTATACTTTGTATGGGTGGGTCTATCTGGGACCTTCCCATTTTGTGATTTACAAAACGTATCAGAAATGCATTTTTCAAAATTCTACCTTAAACATATTACCGGTATCAATATTTAACAGACCAGTGTCCCATATACTAAAACATACCCACCAATTGTGATGGAGAAATCATTATGTTCTCCGAAAAACTTTAAGACCAACTTTTAAGAAATGTAGCTTCTCAAGATATTGCAATCTTATAGATAAAAGCTTTATCCACGGTGTCCAACATGCATTGAGCTACAAAGTCAGCCTGGAAAGGTGTCATCCATCACATGCCCATTCCCGATCATTATACCTAAATTGCTAAACAAATTTCCCCGATCTAATTTTAGCACAACATTATGGTACGGAAAATCTATTTACATCAACAATTCTCCTTCAAGAATACTAGGACGTTCAAGGAGGAGCTCGTCGTCTGCTGCTTGTTTTCTAATTATGTTCGTTGCTAGAAGACACTGTTCATATCTGTAACACAACTTGTTTCTTTTCTGTTCACAAACCCACTGAGACAAGTGGGTACTTTGGTGTGACGTTATGAAGCCGGTGAATACAAGAAATACATAGTCGGTGGAGAGTTAGTGATTCTTATCAAACAATAAAGAATGTTCTTGGTTGATCGAATGGTGGCTCATTGTATTAAGGCTCTGAAGCTGCCTAAACGCGAACAGTCTGTATACTGTATCAGATTCAAGAAGCCCAACTTCACATATACATAAATGTATTACTTTGTGTTCCGTGATCTTCATTTTGATTATGAAATAGAAACTAAATGGGGTATATATTGATGTCATGATAATTATGATTATACTTGTTTGTATTAATGTGTATTTTTGTTCGATTTTCGGTTGTCAATGTGCTGTATGAGTCTTAACGCTGTTTCTGTAGTAGACCTTTAGCACGTCTTTAGCACATCTTCCATTACTGCACTCACAGAATCTATTTGTAGTCCCCAGGTTAGATTATTGGCTGTTCGTGGGTCTATCTAATTTAAGCTATTTTGTGATAATAACAACAAAAACTACAACAACGACAAGAACAACAATAATAATAATAATAATCATAATCATAAAGTGGTCTGAATGAGTTATTAATTCAGCTTATTTATTGCCTGTAACTTGACGCTTCTCTACAAAGATTAAAATGAAGTATACATATTTCAGCGGATGGCACATTTAGTTCACATATTATTTATTTTATATTACAGAGACTACTCAAAAATAAGACACTGTAATGAAAATAAGTAAGCATACCCAGGCAGCGAAACACTGAGATAAACGTATACATTTAACGTTAGTGTTATTAAAGTCAAAGGATTATATTACGAAACGTAATTGAAACCACGCCAGGATGTCACACGCAAATAGAGCATTGATGTCGATATTTAATTATTCAAAGAGAGACATTGCTTAATAAACAGATAAATAGGTATGTGATGATTTACTAGAGAGTAGAGATAGCTCATTCTAAAACATATAAATTTGCCTTCATGTGACACTCAGTTTAAGCTGGAAGCTTTACTCAGCCCCGGGAAGGTCAACTTGTGATAGGAAAAGTTGAGGTGTTATTTTTCTTTGTAGGTTTAAATTGTTTTATTCAAATCCGCAAGACTTAATCGTTATTCAATAGCATTAGAAGGTGTCGCTTAGCCGTCTATTTTATTTGAATAAATAAAGTGTTCCTTCGGGAGAAGTTGCATTGAACATAAAAAGAGTTTTGTCTCAAATAATTGCTGTAAAAAGTCAGCAAGAACCATTACGTAACCAAGTTAGTAATGGGGTGTAGGTATGTTCGTAGTACAATGTAATATAAGGAGTCCGTAATAGGTCACAGTATGGCCAGTTATATCAGATCTCAATGCCCTTAATGTTCGCACAAACGGGGACTCACTCACTCACTCACTCACACACACACACATACACACACACACACACACACACACACACACACACATATATATATATATATATATATATATATAAACATGCACACGCAATCATACATACGCACACACTCACACACACATACATATATCCACAAAAAGATGCACCCACGCAGACACACCTGTATACTGATGAGCGTTACATCAATATAATTACCAACTACCAGAACCAGCCATAAATTTTTATGACACATTATTAAACACTGTTAAAACAATAGATGCAGTCTGTTTCCATGACGACACCATAACGTCTGCGCAGAAATAAGCAGTAAAATAACACGTGACAGGTGAGTGAGTGTTTCATCTTCGCATTATGAACGAGGTAACACGAGCCCCAGTCTATTCGTACCTGTTCTATTTTGTCCTCGTTTTATGTAAACAGCCTACTACGTTTGTGCTCTGAATTGAAGAATATCCTCTAGAATGAGGCATCATAGTCTACCAGCCTCGATTATATGACGGAAGTCCAGCATGTACTAGATGTATACAAACGAGTACCATAGTCCACGTACCAGCAGCGTATATTGTACAATGTTGACAAGGAGTTCAGTATATTTGAGAATTAATAATATATAACACTTAGTGGATCGTCGTTTAATAGTAACTCACGTGTACCGAACTGTATACTGAACATACATATGTACAGCGCAGGGAAGATCTGAAGTACACTTGTATCATGATTTATAATTGATACGACTCGTCTACAACATATTTCACCTATCACACAAATACACACGCACATGCACACACATACACACACATGCATGTAGCCGCTTTCCTGTGGGCGTGACATATTTGTCGCGTACGAAAAGCGAATTAGCTGGTTCCCACAGGCTGATGAGTAGACCAGACACATGTTTAGGTATACGCACACATTTATCAATATGTGGAGGTGTGGAACATTTTATTTTTAGATTAATGTATGTATAGTTGTATTTATATATATATATATATATATATATATATATATATATATATATATATATATATATATACGTGCGCGCACACACACACACATACACATTCATACATACACGGCCATACACAGAGACACATACTTACACACGCACACATACATGCATTTTAAGAACATTCACTGTATACATACATTTTTAGCACAATAAATGCTTACTGCTCCTTTCCACTCCATTGTTACATAAAGGCATAACCTCAGTCTGATCAAACAACAACTTGGCTACTCGGACCTATCGGATCTTTGTACGTACGGTTAATACAGGTAAGATTTGTTTAGCACTTCGAGCCCAGAATGGAGCCGGGATCAGCATCTGTGGCATAGAAATATTGTATGTGTAGGCTACCTTTGAGCCACAGAAAAAACCTGCTGAATGTAAATTGTGGTGTGAAAGTAGTTATCTTGTATATATGTAAACATACTATTGAACTACATGCACTTGTTGTTAACTCCGAGCTGTGGTGTCAAATAACACAGGATTTGTTTAGCTATTCGAACCCAGAATGGAGCTGAGATCAACATCTGTGGTATCGAAATGTTTAATGACTACCTTTGAGCCACAGCAAATTACTAATGGCTGTAAACTGTGGTATCAAAATATTTATCTTGCATATATTTATTAACTTAATATTGAACCAGATGCACGTGTTGTTCACTGCGACGTGTGGCATCAAAAGGTACTTTATATGTTTCCTTCTACTTTCTGTGCGCAGCCTACATGCACCGCTTCCCTGTGGGCGTGACATATTTGTCGCGTACGAAAAGCGAATTAGCTGAGCCCTGATGAGTAGCCCAGACACATGTATGGCTATACGCATATATGTATGATCTGTGGAAGTATAGAACATTTTATATTTCGAGTGATATATGTATAGTTTTATTTATATTTAGATTTATGGAGGTAGAGGTCTCAAGGGATGTTTAGATATAGTGATGTTCTGTGCCTGTGCCACTCTATATGTATCCTAAAACACACATTTTACGAACGTTCACTGCATTAAAAATATTTTGACATAAGAAACAATTGTTATTCTTTTCATTCCTTTGTTACTTAACTGATAGAGCTCTCTCTCTCTCTCTCTCTCTCTCTCTCTCTCTCTCTCTCTCTCTCTCTTTTATATATATATATATATATATATATATATATATATATATATATATATAATATACAGCTATCAGCGATTTCAGAATGGTGCAGTTCGCGTAGTGGCAAATACTCGAAAATAGGATCACATCAATTCTTGAAAATCTGCATTGGCTACGTTTTTAGTTCAGCAGTCTCACACATTACGGAACAGGTTACAGGTTTATAATAGAAATACGGCATCTTCTGAACATTTTTAGATTATTCTGAAAACTCACCTATTCAAAGTTGCTTTCACCAAAATAATTATTATCGTTCACATCCCTTATAATAATAATAGTAGTAGTAGTAATAATAATAATAATAATAATAATAATAATAATATGTCTCAGTCGGCACTCTGGAATCAGTCCCCGAAGAATCGTCCAGAGTTTGAATTCAAGGTTCTAAATTTGCCCTATTATACACAGCTAAAATACACACACACGCAAACCCCCCCCCCCCCCACACACACACACCACACCCCCCCCCACACAAAATATATATATATATACATATATATATATATATATATATATATATATATATATATATATATATATATATATATATATATATAAAAAAAAAGGGGAAAAGAGAAACACATTTGGGAAAATTAAAAATTATTCAAATCACATACTTTTGGCAACCATTCACCATGGCGACACATTTGTCTGTTTGGCGTTATTGGTGATATAGAAGCATGAGGTTTCGGTTTTTCGTACAAGGAGAGCTTGTTTATAACTGATATTTGTAATTTCGGTGGTTGGTACATGTTGATGATCGATCGTAGGACTAATAGTGGACGGTAGAAGGCTGCCATGTTTTTGGATGGTGTACGCGATATAGATGGGTGACATGTGATGGTATTTGGTGGGTGCAAAAACGAGGCTAAGTTCTTAGAGGGTACGTGATCACGATAAGGGGTAGTAGAGCCATTTAGCGATTACCATTACGATATTGTGCCACCAATCAAGAGTGCCGCATACCACCCATCAACGCCGCTCTCTTTCACCAGGTGATAAAGCCATGTTCACCCCATAGTATAGCCAATTAAATGGCATATCGAGTCATGACGGAACAACAACAAACATACGCTTAAAGAAAGAAAAAACAAATCGATTGAATAATTAATTGTCATCTAATATGTTTGTGTAATTTGAACAAGAACAGATTAAATTACTATCCTTGTCCCTGTCCACCTCCTCTCGGCTCTCCTCTCTCTTTTTTATATATGTACTCGGGACATAATAACGGTATTAATTTGCAACACAAAGCCAGAGTTATGAATTACATAGCAGACGAAAGCTGATAATAGTAAGGTTGAGAAAAGACAATATGGCATCGAATGATTTTATTGCAGCAGAAGTGGGCTGATAACTAAGTTTATTCTCAGCAACTCGAACCAATACGTGACGTAGGCGGGTTTCTAATACAAAAATATATATATATATATATATATATATATATATATATATATATATATAAAAAGAGAGAGAGAGAGAGAGAGGGGAGAGAGAGAGAGAGACGGAGAGATACATTTACACACACACACACACACAGACACACAGACAAACACATACACACATATAGGAAATTTGTTAAATGTATAACTATTATAATCCCGACGTATCATTCGCAGTATCGGAGATCTGCCTGAAATCCCCTGTTCTCGACCATGGGTCAAAAAGATCAAGTGGATAGGCGCTTTAATTTAGATCCCACCACACCTAACTGCATATACTTAGGGACGCTAAATTAAGCGTGAATGAACGTTCCTTTAGTGATGAACGGAAACGTATGAGGGTTAGCTGTTAGGTTCGAGTAAATCATAGTATTTACTCAGGTTTGAAACGATATTTCGTTCTAGTCCAATAATAATCCATTGTGCCGTATTGCTACTTTGTTTTTTATTTTAGTTAAATCACTTCAGTGAGTCCATACTGAGTTAGTGTAGATTCTCTTTGTCATGAGCAAACTGTAATGTTTGTTAACACGCTGAGGGTATATAAAAGGCTTATATATTCACATAGGTTAGAGAAAAACTTCGACGCCAGTATTGATACATGGTTCATATAGGTAGGATTTATTCAGTTATGCGAACCCAGAATCTGAGGTGTCGAAATGTTTTATATACAGGTTTCTTTGGGACCACAGAAAATTACTGTTGAACGTAAACTTTGGTGTCAAAATAGTTTATATGTATGTAGCAAGTCACCATTGAACCACACGCACTTGTTGTTTGCTGCGAGCTGTAGTATCAAATGGTATGTTTTTTACGTGCTTCCGCTTTTTGTACGTACCCTGTAGCCGCTTTCCTGTGGGCGTGACATATTTGTCGCGTACGAAAAGCGAATTAGCTGGTTCCCACAGGCTGATGAGTAGAACAGACACATGCTTAGGTATACGCACACATCTATCAATATGTGGAGGTATGGAACATTTTCCTTTTAGATTAATGTATGTATAGTTGTATTTGTATTTAGATTTATGGAGGTAGGTTTCGAAGGATGTTTAGATATGTTGATGCTATGTGCTGTTGCCTCTTACACTAAAACACACACACACGCATATATATATATATATATATATATATATATATATATATATATATATATATATATATATATATATATATATATATATATATGGCATTGGACACAGCTCGCGCGGTTGGTGTGTTTTATATAACAAGTTTACTTGTATATAAAATTCACCTTGTTGTATGTGGGAATAGAATTATCTTTCCTAGGACCAGTTATGTCCAGTTTGTACTATGACATTCAAGATTAGCTCTAATCTGCTTGTCATAAATAACATTTAAGAACTACAATAGTTAGAATAGAATAAATTAGGTCAGGTTTGAAAATAATTCAAACAGTACGGAAGCTATGACGCGCTAAAACGGTCTGCTTCAGCGCAGATGTCAGTCTTTTAATAGCAATTAAGCTAAATAGTTTTAATAGTAGTCGCTTCGTGACGCCTGCCCGTTGTAAAAACTGATCTTTGAAGACGGTAACAATTGGGTTATATAGTTTATATAGTATTGCTTTGAAGAAAGATACAGCAATTGAAAAATAGCTATACATAGGGCTGCTTAGATAATTAAGCTAAACATTCTCACTACTGCCGTGATCTGACTTGGGTGTTTTACACCCAAACTCCACGGCTGTAGGTGATTCGTATTTTGATTTTGCTTGGCGGCTTAGGGACTGGTGAGACATTACACATGTCTCAGCAAGAAAAGTCGCCACTCTGGATTCAGTCCCCTGAAGAAACGTCCAGAGTTTGAATTCACGATTCGAGATTATCTGTGCCTGTGCCTTATTATACACAGCTAAAAAACACACACACACACACACACACACACACACACACACACACACACACACACAACTATTCATCATTCTACTAGACGACGTTCCACCAAGCTCAGCTCAGATTAAACAGAAACGCCATAAACGCCGTATATGCTATCATATAAACACACACTCGTTCTTAACCGTAACTTCACTCGTTCGTCACTTCGACCTATTGGACCTCGCCGGTTAGTGGACGTTTGGTGTGATAAATAGATCAACCAGACCAGCGACGGACAGTTTGATTAACTCCCATTCACCGTGGACTAAATAGCCAAAGGCAGAGGAGCTGTGATGATAACTCGATAGAGACACCAAATATATATACCGAGTAATCACCGATGCGATGTGTATGCCGCCGGCGGTTGAGTTACTGATTAAGGGAATGCATTGTGATGTGTCTCCCGTTCGACTAAGATAGCGCTGTTTAGATTGCTGGCCGTGATTAGAAGAGGTCGACAGCAGCTGTCGTCTTGTGTAGGGTCCGTTTTTGATGAGGAACTAATTAAAATAGAGGAATAGAGGAGGTCATGGGATCTAACTGGGGCTTATTTATTCTTGTGTTTGTGCGTATGAGTGAGTAAATTATTGATTTGTTGATTGAGTGAGTGAGTAGCTAATAGGCTACTAAATGAGAACGTAAATATATAATTAAGCATATATATATATATATATATATATATATATATATATATATAAAGAGAGAGAGAGAGAGAGAGAGAGAGAGAGAGAGAGAAGTTTTGAGTCTTTTTTCCAGGAATATATTTTCCAGGAATATATTTACATATACCTTTGTTAATATGTTTGCTTATCGGTAGGGACTTTGTACCTGAGTACTTATCAGATTGATTTAGTATGACCGTAATCTACATTAAGTCTAACATATATCTTCACCCGTACATATATCCAGAAAAATGTAAGTGTACCAGGATCAGTATTAGCCAATGGCAAACGTAACTCACACGAGAAGTTTCTAATATCTATCAATCTTGATGTTAGCTAACTGCGACTTAAACCGGAGTCTCTATCATGCTAGTTCGTAGTGAACCAACTACCCAAGTTCCTCATATTTTGACTGAACTAAACGAGTGTTTTGTTCATCTTCGAGACTGATCACATCTAACACTTGTCACCGATGGACGCCTGCCTTAGACATATATATCATTGGTATTGGAACACTGAAAATTTCCTACGTGGTCTAACTGGTAGCGCGGTGGACCACATATCACTACCATCCGAGTTCGAATCTCGGTGTCGGCATATCTGAAGGATGTTTAATCTTTGACTTCGCTACATTATCTTTGGGCGTCGCTCGGCCCATTTAGCCTACCGTGTGCACAAACGGGGTTTTAAAACATCCTCAAACAGTGGAATGGAGATCCGCTGTTTTGTGGTATAATCACTGCACCACGAGAGCCCCTTCACAGAGGCAGATAATAGACTTAAAAGTTATCTTAATTAAAATCAAACTGTTAAATCAGGTTAAATCTGGCACAATTTCGATGGCATATCAGGTAGTTACTACATGAAAACATCAAAGAATAAGAATAATACATGATGAGTTAGTACAAATTAAATACATGTATATGCATATTTATCTATAAGACTTGCCCTTTTTATCTACAATAGCTACATGATTATTAACTGTGTCTTATAATAATAATAACAATAATAATATTATTATTATAGCTGAAATGGCAGTTTTTAACATGACTGGGAACCTCAAATGAGGGAGACGCCTATGGTCTGTAATTATTATTATTATCGATTCACGGAGTTATATAAATTATAAAAGTTTGGGGCTGTATTTCCTAACTTCCTAAATGTCTATAAGATTATAATTTTAGTCTAACATTTACTAATTTACCTGCGGGTCATCTTCTGTGGTCCTCCCTGATATCAGACTATCGCTATACACCTATGATCTACCGTCCCCAGTACTCGTGCCGGTGAGCCGCGTTTTATCAAAGACCATCGATTACAACAAAACAGTAATGCTCATGCGCAGTTCTACGAAAACGCAGTAAATTACATCCCATCTGCCTGTCTTTTGTAGTCCGTCGAGCAGAATTAATATAAATCTTCTAATTAGATCCGGTCAAACGTTTCCTTGCAGCACGGTGTCCCGAAGAGAACCAAATCCTCTTCAGTTGATCCAGAAAAGCTTTTGTTCGGCCGACTTAGAACCAGCAGTAATTACGTAGGGGGCAGCACCATGGTTAGCAAGTACCGGATAAATGGCGGATAGAGTTATACGGCTCCTACTAGCCTACATGACCAGGCTTGTCGCTGTAAATAAAGCTAACAGTTGGTTTTGTTTTCACATTGCGGAAACTTGAGCAGCCAGATCCAGAATCCGCTAAGTTCCGATTCGAGATGACGTCAAAGAATGTACAGGCGTAGATATAGATCAACTTTATATCCACTGGATGTCAATATTTCATGTTTAAGTCCAAGATTTCAGCAATTTGTTCTTGCCTGAAGAGGTTTGATTCTTTTCCTGAATTAGTAATCATGCTTTGGACAAAGATCCTGAATTATTACATGATTGTGGACAGTAAAAGAGTTCATTGACATATCTATCTGGAATACTTCCATTTCCAAACTTTGGTAATAATCCTTAAGTGCCCCAGCCACATTATACACATAATCCTTTATAACTGATGGCATTGTTACTAAAGGCTTAATTTACTATTACTGTTATTAAACAGTTAAATATAAAATGTATTTAAAGGAAATATTTTGGAAAAACCGATTCTGGAGGCCTGTCTTTATAACCGCTCTAGTGCGTATATGTGTGCAAAAAAAACGTAATGCGCTTTTTATGTGCACTTTTATATAGTTTATATATCATGTAAGATGCAAATTAAACTTCCCAGAATGTATCAATTAAACCTAATATTTGTTCACTGTATTGTGTCATAAGACCATAACTGTGTAACCTGCACATATATGTCAACCGGCTCCAAC
Organism: Paralvinella palmiformis; assembly: GCA_025642065.1. NCBI lineage: Eukaryota > Metazoa > Annelida > Polychaeta > Terebellida > Alvinellidae > Paralvinella > Paralvinella palmiformis. The sequence goes on along the minus strand of JAODUP010000461.1, from coordinate 313,483 downwards.
AACAGACAAGTTTTGATCAATACGTAAATTGTTCCATCTTACTTTGTAAGCAAACATTATCTTGTTATAAACAATGCCAGTGTGATTCCATTAACATGGAAAACGTTTTCTATCAACATTAATGGTGTCTGTCACATCACCGTATTAGGAGTTTAATATGTGTTTCCCTTGTAATATTATAAACACTGCGTCAATTTTGAGATCCATTTGTTGACACCGATAACGCGCGACCTGCATCAAGAAGCCGCAATGGACTGCCCATGTACTTCCCTGCAAGGTTGTATAAACATCCTCACCGTTACTAAATCAAACACCATGGACCTTAATTAATGAATATCGATTTGTCCGTGTTAAGAGATAAACAAAATGTACCCATTTATGTCAGGCAGTTACACACTGTACCCGGTGTTGGTACAGGGCCAGGGCATATATTAGACATATTAACAGCAATGACAAATGGCATGTCTTGTAGTTTAATTTCAGCTCAACATTATCATTTCATTAAGTTACCAGCTAATTAGATTTAATGTTCATCAGGGTTTTTTGAGACAATAACAAAGCCATTAATTATTTCAGACCTAGCTTGCTCTATGGAAAACACTATTAAGTATGGGCTTGTCCTTAAATGTGTGTGTGTGTGTGTGTGTGTGTGTATGTATTTATGTATTTGAGTGTGTTTGTATATATATATATATATATATATATATATAAACATACACATCAATACGAACATACTCACGTACACACAGACACACACGCATGCATACACAAACATACACACGTATATACACTTTACACACACACACATATGTATATATATATATATATATATATATATATATATATATATATATATATATATATATATATATATATATATATATATATATATATATATATATATATATATATATATATATATATATATATATATATATATATATATATATATATATAATTTTATGTATATATATATATATATATATATATATATATAAATATATTATTACTTTAACATGATAAAACTCTAAGCTGAAATTGATTCTGATGTGGTATATATTAACATATTTTGTTATATATGACGTCATGTAGTTATTGGTCAGCTGACGGTAGTAGGAATAAGTGAAAGGAATATCGACGTAAGAAATGACATGAATGTAATTCAGTAACAGTGTCATCAGAATCATCATTATCATCCTCAAAATTATCATCATCATTATCATCTTTGTTTTCGTCTTCTCGGCATTCTGTTATAATAGTCTCAAAATTGCCGCAGGTATTTCGGTCATTTTATAATCTTGGATGGTGATAATGTCATACCAGAGAGAGATAATAGACATCTTTCCCAAATTAAAGGAAACCAATATCAGCAATAGAACAGACTCGCAATAATCATATCAATATTACAACGAAAATATGTGATTTTATATTCACGTCGAATGTCATCATGAAATTAAAGAATAGTTACCGGTGTTGTACTTACTGTCATTATCTGAAATCGTGTTCTCCTTCAGTAATGCTCGTTCAAACATTCTAGTCCCCGGCACATTTTACCGCAAATCAGATTTTAAATTTGATGTCTGGTAAATATATGCATCTTCCTATATGTCATTTACCATGGACACTGTGGATAATCAATTTGAATGGCAACGGAGGAGAAGTTCTTGTTTAGAAAAACAGTTTAGACAGTGTGATTTAAGATTCGTTTGTGTGGAACCTTTAATTGGATGAAACAGAACCAGAGAAAAGAACACAGAAGTACTAAATCAATTACCTATTTGTCGAGATGGATGACTACAATTTGAGGGGCGTGAGTGGGTGATTGGGTGACTAAATGACTAAGTAGGTGAGTGAGTTATTGAGTTACCTATTGTGCAGCAAACAATGTTCAAGGTCCTTGTTGCAATCAAGACAATGAATGACGAGGCTCCTGTCTTCATCAAGAACATTCTTGTCTTAATTTAGGGTCAATATTAGTTGTTTTCCAACGTTAAGACTGCTTGCAATCCAAATTGAAGACTGGTGGAAACGGAACCTTTGGATAGTAAGCTGCATTTCTGCGAATTAAAATCTAACTAAATCAACAAGGGCTGAATCACTGGTTGAATTCTTCAAACGTCCCTGAAAACTCACTTGTTTAAATTGCAAACAATATCTAGTCTATATATCGCAACCAAGGTCTTGATATATATTAACAACTTCTAATTAATCTTTCATTAATCCCTTTTAGCACTAATGTTGCTTAACATAATGTATACAGTGGCTACAAAGGGCTGAATTACAGATGATACGACTACTAGTATTATTATTAATATTACTATTGTTGTTGTTGTTGTTAGTATGTTTCTTATTATTATTACTCAGTCCCTCAAATATATCTTCAAGTGAGTCATCCATTATATCGTACGCCCCATAAGTACATCAGTAATTAAGTCACATCAGTAACCATAATAGGTTATCAGCTTATGAATTTGGTTTCGTTAATTAAGGTAATGTTTTACATTTGTATTTGTGAAAAGTTTGTTTACGACCAACCAGAGTGTCCTAGGGAAGGGTTTCTTTCTCTGTTTATATATATCTATATGTGCTACTCTACTGCTAGTTAGAGAGACATTATTATAATAACTCAAAATTGTACCAATAGGTAGGTATGTATCTACGGTTCAAAGTCAACCAATGAGAACTTGGAGGGTGACAATCTATATTATGCGCTAATTCGGTTGAATTAATTTGAGTTGATTTGAGTCGATTAACATGTTCAATTCCCTAAGTCCATCTACACCACAAACATAGGTATAAGCTGAATTTGAACCTGCCACCCGACTGTTTGCAGCGCATTACCGTAACCAGTGGGTAATCGGAAAGCTCCTGCCACGTTATACATTAGGACTGATGACCATATAATTGATATATGAGCGCCGTTTTCAATTAAGGCAAGTGAACAAAGTCATATAGCAATATGTACGAATTCTACATACGAATCAAGTGTATTGCTTTTAATTTTTAGCCCTTTAAAATAGGTACGAACCATATTTATGTGTGGTTATTGTCTTAGCTACAATTGGGTTTGAGCCTCTTGGCTCAGATAGAGACATGCGGCTGACAAATTTTGGCGTCCACAAGCATGAACTTACTAAGACGTGTCTATCTCTATCTTGACAACAGATGAAGATGTGTTGTGCTAAATGAATAATGATCACATAATACGCTCGTGAAATAATATATCATCTTAGGGTGTTAGACATCATTAATATTGAACGCTAAGAGTGAACATGAATAGTTAACAATAGTACTGAAGAATAACGATAATGCTTTACCTTCTTCCAAATGGGCGCCTCCGTGGTCTATCTGGCATCGTGTTGGATCACAGATCACTATTACCTGAATTCGAATCTAGCCATGGTCTTATCTGAAGGGTGCTTCATCTTTGACTTCGCTTCATTATGTTTGGAAGTCTACCTATGTTTGGAAGTGGCCTCGTATTATTAGTTATCTCTATTAGGGTCATCATAACATTTTAACGGTTCTATTTTCTTCAGATATTAAATGGTGACTATTACACAAATTAAAAACGTATACTCCTTTCATTTTTAAGGTTTTCTTTCTTTATACTTAGTTGACCTATTCCGGTACTAAACATCCAAGGTAAGAAGACCAAAACGAAGCGCGACAATTATACTATTAAAAATTATGTTACATATAAAAAGCTAATTAATTCCTGTCATATTTTATAATTTGTCGACTGGAATTATAATATAGCTCAAGCGTTTCCAGACCTAAAACTCGACAACTGTATCTAATTAGCTGATTATTCGAAGAGATTTTCTGCAGATGCCTAAAGTTTCATTTGAGTTCAATTGGCGTAGGTAGATTTACGTGAACAGGCTTCCGACATACCGCGGACGTATTTAGCAGGTTATCCAACAACCTACACGACTAGCTGCTGGAAAACGTTTCTTTTATACTGGCTATTTTCAGGGTCATCATTGTAACGAAATGTCATTCACTTTCTACTTGAGACTCTTGAGCCAGTTGATTTCAGAATCTGTGTAGAGGTGACGTCAATGTACCTACTAGCCCGATGACTTGATGTCATCAACTTCCTAGTCAAACCTGTTACTGGGCAAAGCAACGTATTATATAGCCTGGGGAATTATCGGTAGAACATCTCAACTATTCTGAAACGGAAGTATTGCTTCGGAGCGTGAATTATGTCACGGCAGATGTCCCATCTAAAAGGGCTCTATTTGTTTGGGTTGTGACTCATTTACCTGGGAAAGTTCCATATCCAGGGTTTGTTGATGCTTCTTGGGGCTCTCAACAAGGTCATAAACAAATCCATTTACTTGTGATAGCCATCTTAGAAACTGTTTTATATATTGATGAGTATTAACTATCTTACTAGTGATGGACACATGTATATCTGATTGCGGCATTATTTATTTCTAATGTATACCCTGTGTAAGTATTGGTGTTTTATCTTCTAATAAAACATATATTATTCAGCTAGTGAGAAATTAGTAAAGAAAAGAATATTAAGAACACTTCACGATAAATATATTCTTTCAAAGGCATCAGTTTGTGATGTTCAATATCCATTAATGGCTTGTATTTGGCCTCATGAGTAGAGCGTGAGGCTATTTACTTATGGGTATGGTCATTCTATGCGGGAGATCGCAGGTTCGCGCTTCAGCCGTGGAGCTTTTTATCCAGCCAGGCCATCGGCAAGGTTTTGTTCACCGAATATCTATTCTAAATTCTAAATTTATTTATAATTAGTCTCCGTGGGGAGGCTATAATTACAAACCATATACGTCTCCCTCACTTGAGGTTGTGAGCCACGTTAAAAACTGCCATTTCGGCCATTATTATTATTAATATTATTATTATTATCTTTTAAAATCATTATAACATCTTTAATGACCTTATTTGTCTGATTAATGTAATGTTTTACATTTTTTTTATTCTGACAACAATTGTTTAGTATCAACTAGAGTGTCTAGAGAAGGATGTGTTTCTCTATATGTAGTATCTACATATATCACTCTAAATATTAGTTATAGATATATTATTATATCAATCCAATAGATAAATGGGATGACTGTTATCTATTGTATTCGTCATTTCGGTTAAATTGAAAAAAAAGAAAATTAGTTGAGAAAATAGTACCTAAAACACTTTACTCTAAAATATGTTCTTTTAAACATAATATTTATATTTGTTGTAATAGAGATATATGTTTCAACACATGGCGCATTTACACCAACAATATTTCGGCTTCGTATACATGAACAAACAACATACTTCTGTTTTATAGACAAAAATAAAGTGGTTATTTTCTAACTGTAGGTCAGCTATCTAAAACGTTTGACCTTAGGATTTGTACATCTATCAGGTGAAACTTAAATTCTCATTTTGAAGATATCTTCCAACATGCCATACATGGAAGGTGTTGTATTATTGTGATACAATTGCTTAGGACACAAGGTTATTAATTGGCCGTCTTGTTGCTATGCTCATGCAAGGTGAGTTCAACATGATCGACGTTCGTACTTTTAAACTCGAACAATGTTGTTAGATTCCTCGAAGTTTTATTGGATTTAAAATCTCGGTAAAATAGTAAACTATTTTAGTCCAAACAAGAACGGTGCCAACTAAATGCTGAGGTAGATGATGCAAAAATTGTGTGCCCCTAGTACACATCTAAAAAGTAAAATTGGAATTGAATAATTAATGATACTGCAAGCACCCGTCTGTAATGCTGATTCTGTGGGCCGGATTTGTAATGATGATTCAGAAACACACAACTTCTGTGCGACCTGACTGGTACTTAGCATTCTGACTCCATTGAAAACAAAACATTAATAGAAGGTAAATCAAATTTAAAATAAGAATAATCAGTTTACGTTAACTTTGAAACGCATAATAGCACTAGGCAATACTGACCCACTGAATGCAAACGTCTCTCAGATCTCAAATGTTT
>JAODUP010000461.1:302500-305000 GCA_025642065.1 Paralvinella palmiformis | reverse complement strand
TTATATTATCATATTTTTAATATGTCGCGAAATGTTCCAGTTACTGCCACATATCACTGGATATTAGATTTGATTTCGACGTGAGATTGAGCCAAATTTGGTAACATAGTTAAAGTCTTGGGTTGGAACTAAACGACATTTCTCTAATCTGACTCTTACAAAGCCAACTCTGGATACTAACTTCAGAGTGGCCCTTAAGGGTAAGAACATTTTTTATGTATCTGTAAATAGATCTTTCGTATTTACACAGCCTCAAGGTGGATCACATTAAGTCAAATAAAAGGAAAAGAATTCTGTAGTAAAAAATGCGATTCATTTGAATTAGAGAGTGACTGGGTGATTGTCTGACTCAGTGATTGGGGGCGTGAGTGAATGAGTGTGTGAGTGAGTGAGTAATCGTATTATTGGGTGATCTGTTGATTCAGACATTAGCTGATCCAGACACTCATTGCGCGTGTGCCTGAGTGAGGGAGAGAATGAGTGAGTATATGATTGGTTTTATTGATACTCACAGTGACAAATGGTCATTAAACATCGAACGAAATGTTAAGAAAGTAGCACTATTCTTTGCAAATAAATTACACAATAGTTTTTTTGGTTTTATAACAATTGTTACAGGAAATAATTAACCCAACTAAAAATCAATACTGTTTTTTACCAGCAGCACCTTCTAGAATAGTTGTTGTATAGTTAACACCGATTCATATTCTTAACGGTTAGAGCTTTTGACACTTAGAACTAAATGTTAGACTGATGAAATTATGAAACTGATGAAATTACGAAGATCTGTGAAAATAATTATAATAAATATTTAAAAAGGTAAAATACGGATATATATATATATATATATATATATATATATATATATATATATATATATATAATGTAACTTTTTTTCCCATTTAAAATTTTTTTTTGTGAAGGGCACCCGGGCGCACTATTCCCCATGTGCCTTTCCGGGGTTTTTTGGGTAAAAAACAAACACAAAACCAAAACACATACACACATAAACACGCACACACATACAAAATTGTTTTCAAATTACTGATTGGAGTTGGTATTGGTATCGCTTTCAATTCGGCTCCATCGAGGGTTAGAACCATTATTATTAATGAACACAAGATCAAGGCTTCTGACATATTGGCACAGTGTTATCAACTACAAAGATTACATCTTCAAGAAACAGCTGCTTAAAAATTGGAAAACAGAGAACATAAACATATGGCTAATACACAAAAGGAACCTAAAATGCTATTAAGCTGGTTCTAAATTGAAAAGGAATCAAATGACAAAAAGGTATATGACAATATTTTCAGTAAAAAGTACTGAAAAGAAGTAGGGACATCCGGAATAAATGAGTAAATGTGTGTGTGTGCGTGTATATATATATATATATATGGATGTGATCGTGTGCATGATTGTGTGTGGTCATGTACGTATATGAGTGTTTATGTTTGTTTTTATTTGTTTGTGAGTGGGTTTGTGTATGTGTGTATGTATGTGTGGATGTACGTGTGCATATGCATGTGCATATGCGGGTTTGGGTGTGCTTGCGTAGGCGGCATTATAATATTATTTGCAATCCTCATCAACTAGTAGAGTGCGCATTTCTACCATAGTTGTTCATAATAAAGTTGGAAATATTATTTTCCTATTTCCGAGCCATCATAGGGGAAACGCACCTGGCTGTCATCACAAGTCATAGTTAGCCTAATAGTCTTAAACATATTGGCAACCAAATCTCCAGCTACGATTTATGACCAAATTGTAGTAGAGCTGTTCAAGCTGAATTTCTTATTTATTCTTCTTTATTTTCACATTGACTTAGAGCTCGGTCAGTACGTGCCATCAGACGCCGACTAGAAACAAGTTAGAGACATTTATTATTCGCCTAGGCTTTGTACAATATTAACATTGAAATGAGTGCAGAGAGTGCAGTTCTTTCGGATAAAGCATATTTTCTAACAACATTCTACATAATAGTGGCGAATAGTAAAATAATAATAATAATAATAATAACAATAATATTAATAAAATTAATATTATTTTAATATTAATAATATTAATAATAATAATAATTATAACAAAATAATGTGACAAACAAATATATTAATATTCAGAATACACGCCATTGTTAGGATTGCTAAAGATTAATATTATGGGTTAATTAAGTTTGACTCAATTTATTATTTTCACTTCCCGTGATATTCGCTCCAAGGAAAATAAACAGTAATCACGTACATTTCTTTAGGCTGGTAGGAAATTATGGACGTGCTACATGTATCTCCATATAATTCCTAATATAGACAAGGAATTTACTTTTCTAAACCATCTGATCACATCTTCATTTCTAAATCCTAATTGTTTCTTGATATTATATTCAATACGTGTTATGCCAATACCACTGACATATTTACACTAAAATATATTATAAACGTGATAAAAAAGTGCTAGTTGAAACCAGAAAATAGGCTGTATTTTTTAAAATCATTCTTTCAAG
>JAODUP010000461.1:227500-297500 GCA_025642065.1 Paralvinella palmiformis | reverse complement strand
TGGTCGCATTTCCTCAACTCTGACAGAAGCTTTAACTTGGGATTAACACTGAGAGAGGTGAAATCTATAGCTGCCGCGAAGGTGCGAACTATCTTAATGAATATACGATAGTCGTTAACTATACAGAAAACCTTAACTGTTGGCAGGTATATTCCGGGCTTAAGCAACCCGGATATCGTTGTTGAAGGTTTCACACCTTCCGGAAACGATGTCTGGCTGTGGCAAGAGATCCAGACTTATGGAATGGCAGGAAAAACAGTTTCGTGTTTTCACTAATAGTGCAACAGGTTTTCTCAAACTGAATATCTCTATACCAAAGGTGTTTCTATTTGTTAGAACCTTTACCACTTATATATAAAACAAATCCCACCAAAACAAATGATTTACTTATTTACTTGTATTCACCTATTAGGCCTTATTGTGCGTATTGTTATTTCATATGTTCGCGCAGAATCAGCGGCATTTAAAACGTTTTCAATGATTGAGTTTATTTGTCATGTAGTATATGTCTAGCGTGTTTTGTATAATCACATCCTACACGTTTTATTAATAAAAAGGATCATCATTAAAAATGAAGCAAAGAAAACTTCCATAAAACAAACAATTGCATAGCAATTGACTATTAGACAATAACTAAGACTATGTCGAAAGATAGGAGAGAACCGGTAAATTACAAGTGTTATATGTATTTAGACAAAATGCTGAGGGTATTCAATTATAGTGATGGTTTATCAAAAATGTGGTTTGGGAATTACCGTTGACAAATTTATTATTAAAATTTTTAATAAACGCCTTATAGAAAATAGGAACGCCTGATGAGCGGCACCTGGAGGTTGAAAGTAACATACTATATACTGGCATTCCTGCTTATTTTAATGCTAATATTGGTTCATGCATATATTCGACAGACAAAGATAATATATCTTACGATACTACTAATTATTTACAATAAATATTCATCTGTGAATGAAAATTGTATATATGTATATATATACCGTACTCATGCGAACAAGGACCTCTGCTTGAACAGGGGCATGCTTGAACATGGGCCGGTGGTTAATATTTGAAATAAATAAGCGTACCTGTTTAATTTAGCGCCCCCCCCCCCGAAGAAAACAAACGAAGATACATATGTACGAATACTCTAGTATAGATTCATTTATCATCACCCACATTCTATTCACACGTCAGGAGCATACTTGCATCGTATAAATTGTCAGTTGCTCATCAGCTACAAGTAAAATTCCACTAAGCATGTTCTAACAAACTAAAGACTGACATGGCAGTGATTCCCGGCCTTCTACAAGCTCCAGACGTCTGCTGGAACAAGCCATTTAAAGTCTCCTACCACGAGCACTATGAGACGTGGCTTGCTGATGGTGATGAGTTCTACGCTTCATGCTGAGATGAGGTGCTTCACAAGCTTCAGCTGTTAACAGACAGACATGGAGATGACGATAGCATGGACAATGAATTAGCTGTGAGTGACGATTCAGATCCCGAGGACAACACTACTATAAATGTTGTGCAAATTCTATGACATGTCTTGTTATTATTATCTTTTAATAAAAACGCAAATTTCGTACCATACGTTGATATAATTTTGGATGGATGAACAATATTTTCAATACGATAATAGTTTATATCAGATACTAACATGTCTTTAAAACAATAATATCCTCTGCTTAAATAGACGCATGCTTGAATAGCCGCCGGGGAAAACAGCCATCGAAAACAATAGCCGCCTGGGCCCTTATTCGCGTGAGTACGGTATGTATATAGGTATGTATGTATATATGCATGTGTATATTTATCTGTATAAGTATGCATGTGTGGCTATGCGTTTCTCTCTCTCTCTCTCTCTCTCTCTCTCTCTCTCTCTCTCTCTCTCTTCTATATATATATATATATATATATATATATATATATATATATATATATATATACAGTCATGCCCGCCTACGTCACGTATTGGATTGAGTAGCTGTGAATAAACTTAGTTTTGACGTGACTTGGACGCATTGCCTTAAACATGCCTTAAAATTGTCTTTAAAAGTGGTGTAAAGGCAAATTTCGCGCGGGGCAAAATGTTGTATAGCGGGATATTACTGTTTTGTTTCCGGGTTAATTGGAGTCATGGATTCTACAAAACACACAAACAAACAATTATATTATATTCACTGATACACTTTTATGGTAACGATCATATTGCGCTAAACACCCATTGACGCTGTTGCCAACTAAAGGTAAAGACGGTCGTACTCATGACTGAGGTGTGGTCAACGTTAATCACCAAAAGTAAAGTTTGGTTGACGGTTATCACTCGAGATAAACCATGTTACAAATGTCCAAGGGATATTGTTTGCATATTTGTATTGCACATCATTGTGTTGGCTAATCATATTACGCAATGTTGTTACTGTTTACCATTGGGGGGCACATGTTGATGATTAAAACGAGAATACTTATGTGTCACAAGATATTTCCTATCGGTACGCAATAAGTAAGTTATATCCTGCAGATACATAATTAAATTTTATATTAATGAAGATTGAAGAAATATGTGATAAAGAGGACGTAGTTAAATCAAGAGAAATCATTAAAAATAAACTGCGTGCGAATGCATAAACGAATATATGTGTATTCATATGTATATTTGTATTCATGTACCCCTCTCTCTCTCTCTCTCTCTCTCTCTCTCTCCCCTTCTATCTTTTATATATATATATATATATATATATATATATATATATATATATATATATAATCAGCTATCACTCGTTCCTCCTCCCCTTTTCTCTATCAATCTATCGTTCAAGCTCTTTATACAAGAACATTGCAAAATATTTGCACCGTCTAATGGGTAACTCGGTTGGCCACATATTTTAAAGGAGTGAGATAAAATGTTGGCATTGAAATTTCTGAAGGGAATTTCATCTCTAACTTCGCTTTATTAACTTTGGATTTTGCTAGAATTATTTAGCCTAACTTGTGCAAAAAAGTGAACGTAAAACAGTAAGCACTAAACTATATATATATTATTATTATTATTATTTGTGACGCTATCATAACTACCTCGATCATGAGTATCATCTTCATAATAATATTCATCATTATTATCAAGCTTGTTAAGATGACAATAGCCAGCCAACCGGCCAACCAACTAGCTCATCAACCAGCTAATCTACCTATCTGCATGCTATAGTCAAATCACTAAGTTAACAGTCAGTCAGATGGACAGATAGGTAGTTAAAACTATTCTAACCTTAATGCTTCATTATGAGAAGATACGAAACAATGGGATATAGAGAACAATAAGAAACGCACCTTTCCGCTCTAATACGCTTATCTATTTATATAACTAGTAAAATACTCTCTAGCCTGCAAGAATTACATATATACATCTATATTAATCTATCAGAGATTAACTGATTACTTATGAATATCCATATCTTGGTAATGGAAGATAGCTAACTCAAATATAACACAATGTTAAACTGTTTGTGAGATTGTATTAATATACAAGTCTTTAAATATAAAAGTGTTTAAACATAAAAGAGCACATATAAGTGTTCAGATTACATAAGCGACCGTGGTTCAGATAAATAATGATATTAAGGTAGGCCAGTGTTAGCGTTCTTCTGGAACTGTCCTCAGCATTTGCTAGAGTTGACTACAATGTACTTCTCGTTACATCGAAAGACATGTTTGGACTATCAGATAAAGTTATTGGATGTTTTCGATCCTGTTTATGAAAGTGGGCATTTGTCCGATTCACTATCATTGATATCTTGTTTGTCCCAAGCTTAAATTCTTGGTCTTTTAGTTTTCACACTGTACATCTTCGTGTGCTAATTGCGATAGTACCAATACAGCGTTAAATGTCGGCTATATACCGATGACGCAGGTGTCTCTTTATTAATGGGTACTGACAATGAATTAATTGTCTATGCTTCATTGGGTAATTAAAATATTGTATTGCTCACGTTTGGCTATGTTTGGTTCAAAAGGTTATCATGAAGTGAATAATGACATAATAAAAGGGTTCCATTTGGTTTCAACTCATTATGTTAAATCACAGAGAAAACGGAACTGGAGCTCGGTGAATCTTCCTTTGTGCGTAATAAGCCAGTGATTAATTCAATTGTTAATTGTTTTACAAATCCATTAACACATAGAAACAAGTCACGTTTGTATGCCGTGTTGCCTACTGCATTCTAAAGAATATCTACTGTCTAAAATATTTACTGATGCAAGAAATACTTGTTAGTCTGGTCTATGTCTTTGTTATCCCTCGTATAACTGATAGTGACTCCCTTTTATATGCTATAAGTAATAATAGAACGAATCGCCTTCAGCTTCCACACTGGCTAATATTGGAAAGTATAATCATATCAGCCCAGTTCGTCAAGAAAACATTGGCTACCAAATGATATTACAATACATTGATTACCAATATCTAGATACACGCACACTTAATGAGTATTAATCTTTTATATGAAAACAACACTTACAAATGTTAAATATTACCATTCCAATTCAGTGGGAAATCACCGATTACCAGTATAGGGAAGGAACTGTTTAATTAAGGTGCCTCGTGTATTCCTGGTTAGAATTGAAGTTCAAATTACATTCAGTCCCTGTACAATAAACGGTTTTCTTACTGTCTAATGAATTACTCCATCTCATTACACAGATCTACCCACACAGGAATTGCTATACGTTAGTTATAAAGCCAAACAAAATTGTTCCTCGTATGGACGTCTAGAAAGTGGGTCCATTGTATATAATAATTAAATTTAAGACTTCTATCGCCATTAGTAATGTCAAATGGCAAAGATTAATAGGTAAATTACTACAACCGGGCCTTTAGGGAAACAATTATTTTCAACTAAAGGGAAAGACGATATTTTTCTCTTATACCAATTTTATTTTTAACGTAACACATTCAGGAGACACCAATTTAAACAAACCGGAAGCGTGCTTTCTCTGTTAGAGTTATATTTTACAGTGTCATCAAATTAACATAGAAAAGATCCAATTACAAAGTGTGCTAATTTTCTGTTCTATTGGAAAGTGTGACATTATCATTCTGTTCTTTAAGTACATTATTGTAAACAGTACTGCTTAGCCTCGGTGTTTGTCATACCCGGAATAAATCGCCGAGAGACGACTCCCCGAGAAACATATCCCAGAAACATAAGTGTAAGCCTAATTTGAACCAACATTTTGGAGATCAACAGGCCTGATCTCCAGCCATCGGAAAACACTTAATCATTGAATTTATATTTACCTGAAATAAATGACCAACGGGTCAAATGTCATACGTAACACCAATAATCAGTTATGCATGAAGTAGACAACATACATAGAAAGACTGGGATAACATTCCTTCCACCCGACAACTAATTTATTATCACAAGGACAAAGTTAATCTTTTAATTACAACTTAAAACAAAAATGCTTTCATATCTTTTTATATAAACCTCGTCTATGCCTAATTAGAATATAACACAAGCACATCAGAAGTACAATATAATCATTCTTTAAAGGTGACTTTTTGATCTGTCTCGTTTGGATGGCTGTTGAGTTGCTGCTTAATATAAAACGGTTGAATCGGTCACCCGTTATAGATTAATTTAGTTAAAAATGCAAATGTAGCAATATTTATATTAGAAAGATTAAAAATAGACAATTCTTATGTTACTTTCTGCGAGCGATTGTATTATTAGTTGATATATTGTTAACTGTATTAGTCGAAATGGCTGCATACGCCAAACAACGAAATGATGGAATCAAGCTGCACATATATACAAAACACAACACAATATTTGAACGAAAATAATTTTGTATTGGTGAAAACTATTTTGAAAGTTTTCAAAACGGATTTAAGCTTTTCAAGAGATTTTGATTTCTAATATACGCCGACAACTCTTTCCACAAACTGTGGGCTATAAAACAAAACACTAAGTCACCATATCACTTTGGCCAAAAACAAGGTATCACCTCGACACAATTATGACATATAGGTAATTATACTAATATATTTGGCATGAATAAATACGCCCTAATTATTTTACTAATGCATTAGTGGAAATATTAATGAACGAGATTCCTAACTCTAAAATTGATATAATCTATGAATTATATGTATTGCATATGTATCAGGTTAGTCACCGTAAATGTACGCCCTGCCATCAACGTTGACATTATGTACTTACCATATACTCTAATGTTCTTCTTTTAAATGGTGTTTTACTGTAAAATATAGCATAATACACGCACACAAATACACACAAACTCACACACACACACACACACACACACACACCACATACATACACACACACACACACACACACAATATATATATATATATATATATATATATATATATATATATATATATATATATATATATATATATAAAACTTTGGTTCTGCCAATGATTTATGTATTGATAGATACTACAATCACATATTATTTGCAAATAACGGCTGGTTTAGCAATGAGTGGGAGGATGTCGATTACTGACGCAAATAGTTTTTACTATATACATGGCAATTGACATTTCGCTGAATCAACTTAGGACTGAAACTGTCTTGCTATTCCAGCATACCAGTAGTAAATGTTGTCACTATTATAAGCCAGCTCCGTTTTAAAATGTGATTGACACAATGCGCCGGGCTCTACCAGGATATCATAGTTTCGTGACCCGTTGCCGCGGTATTGGCTCCAGAGATGGTGTACGTCTTTTTGTGAAAGATAATCAGAACTTCAAAATACGTAATGATCTAAGCTTTTTATTCCGAACGATTTTAACAATTGTGCCAAAACTAGTAATAAATCAAATTTCAAATATACTCTGGCTACTCTATGCGACCTAGTGAAAGCTTAGGTTGTGATAAGTCGCAAAAGTCTCATACACATATTACATAATTATGGCATTCAAGGCACAGTTAATAAATGGAAAGTCATCTGTTTGATAGAAGCCAATATATTGAACTTGACAATTTTAAATACACGGTGAGGACATCAAGTATGCCGTGCCTGAAGAATCCATTTTAGATCCGTCAATCTACCTTATTTATGTAAGTGATATTGGAAGATCAAAGACTCTTAATATTTTATCTTTTGCGGATGCTACAACGTTTTATAGGTCTCATTGTGATTTAAGTACCAATAAGGCAATAAACGATATATATGTGAAAGGCGTTGTTTCAATACATTAGATTTGAACGCCAGCAGGATAAAATATATTGTCACAAACTCCAAAACAACAAAATGTAAATTCGCGGAGTTCAATATGAGCATAGCTGACATAACAGGTGAAAGAATAGGCGTAACAACCAAATGATATCGCAACTATATCGATGAATCGTTAATCTAGAAGAAACACTTATCTCACGTAAATAGTAAAATATCCCAAGCCGTCTTTTCAATAAATTAAGTAACGTTTTTTGTCATACAGTAGTCTGTGAATATCTTATTTTTCGCTAATTCATCTTCACTTGTCATTAAGATTAAGGCGATTACAGGACCAAGGTAATCGATTATGATTACGATTATCTGAGAATACCATGATTACGGTTACAATTAAGAGTAATTATGATTAAAATCATGATTACAATCTATATACCACAAAGATGAATCTGGGTATTAATCAATATATACTCAGTTACATGAATAATACCGATATAAACATGCTACAGGTGTTTAGATGTTGTTTGTAAGAACCTGACCCACTTTTTGATATTTTCTTGAAATGAAAATAATTTTCAAGAGACTTTGATGCCACAGTACAACGTTAATTTGTTTTAATATTTCTGACATTAGTTTTCACCATAGAGCAAAGTAGCAAGTAATGCATTTACCATGAATACCAAGATATCAGTAAAGATAAATGAGATTAGTGCAAACAATATAAATGGATCTGTTTGAATATATATTTATTAACGAAATGCGTCACGTATGGCGTGACTATAGCCAGGTAAGGTATATAATAAATAGGTTAATACAATAGAGTCAAACCTCCAACTCCGACCTCCTGTGTAACTTGACCACCTCTGTAAATGGAACACTTTTTCACAGTCTTAAATTATTCTCCGTCTAATGTATGCTTTGTGACCCCTTACGTCGACCGGGGGCCAACAGGTAGCATTGTTTATTTTTACTATTGCATGCGTCAATTTAATTGGCCGCTTGTTATCCGACTGATGGCCAACCAGGATAGTTTCCAGCTGGAGTTATAGCGATGGTGTCAGAAAGAATCCGGGTACGATTGCTGGTGTTAACCGTGTGAAAACAACACCAGTTAATCTGAAATACATGTTTGACTTATAGTAGCGGCAACATCTGAAGCAGTGTTTCAACACATTTTCCTTTCATGTTCACAGAACAAATAAACCGAGAAATCATCATTTGTATAACTATGACAGCAGTCCGTCAATGAGTAAATCACTTATATTGCTATATTTTGCCTTGCATACGAAATAAGATATCTGGCATGATATAACCGGGTACATAATTAAACACCTTGTGTAATCATGAAAGTAATCGCTGATTATGCTTACAGTTTTCAATGTAATATATTACAATTACGATTGCAATGCATCAGGAAATGGCTATTAAGATTACGAATACTTGAGATCATGTAATCGATTACAATCGATTACGATCACCGATTACGATTACCCTAAACCTGCTTGTCATACGGAATCCTAGCTTGGGGAAATACTAACCAACTTGCTATGTTCCAGAAAGATACAATCCGTATCATTAACAAGTCGAAATAGAATGGCCACGCTGACCCATTATTCAAACGATCTGGTATTATAAAACTGAATGACTTGTATGAATACCAAGTCACCCTATACATATTCGATGTTATTAATACAAGATTATCAATATCATTTAATTCGACTTTCCTATTTAATCATCAAATTTTAAATGTGTGAATAGCAAAACAGTAAAATTTGCAAAGTATTACATGTTTCTATTCTAATTTCTAACTAGCAAACTTCCATTAAGCAAGTTTCCACATACATGGAACAAGTGGTCCAGTATAATTATGTACAATTCATCTCGAGTACAGTCTAAGCGTCGTATAATGAGCTTTTTCGTGAACATAGTCATGTTAAATGCACCTATTCTTACTATGAACCTTGTATGTGTAGTAATTCACACATTGAAAGGGTGTTTAGCGCGATATACTGTAAATTGTATCCTTGTCTCATTATTCTTTTTTATTGTTTTATATTGTCATGATTTGAGTATACCCTAAACACCATCAATAATTGTTTGGCCCAATGATATTTTCTTGGCTATTTTAATTGCTCTATCTCACACCCGTTGTCTCGCATTCTTATTTGGGTAATCGTCGTAATATTGTCTACTGTAAAAGGCCACCAGGAAAACGGGTCTGTGTTATGCTGATCCAAAAATGTCCCTATTTGTGTATAATGTGTTTGATTGAAATCTCAATAATATTGTTATTTTGTATATCTATGCAAATTTTGAATAAGCTACTTACTTATAGAAGATGCACTAATTGGCCAAGCTAATGTGCTTAGATATTTAATATATTAAGATAAAACCAAATAGATAATTTTGCTTTGGCATTTTTAAAGTTTAGAATATGTTGAATCGAGCATAACAGAATATCAATAATCCATTATTATAAATTCTTATAAACATATATGTCTGTGGCACACAAGTTCTGCTTAGCGTTATATATATATGTAGTGATTCCGAGTGCACAAAACATAACTAAGACTTGAACCTTGTGGTACACAATATAACTATGACTTACCATCAGAAGAGATGCCATGACAGAGACAGACACCTTTTCCCAAAAAGATTAAATACTTACAACAGTTTGACATATCTTTAACTAAAACATGTCTTTGAATCTAACCAAAGGAACACAACATTATCGTCCATAGGAGTAAAACGTGTTCAATTGATGTTTTGTACATATATATGTATATAAATATGTTACCAGAACGAAAGTTGTATCAGTGCCGTTACCAGTTTACTATGTAAACTATAATGGTACACTAAGGTTATTATTGAACACATATTTATTTAGACGAGAAATAGCTAACTTTTCTATAATTTTACATTTTACATATCATTATTAGGTTTGATACATGGATGTAGTTACTTAGAATACCATAGTTCAAGCTGTGAATGTTCTTAATGGTTTTTAAGTGACAGCTTTCCTGGAACTTCTGGAAAAAAAACAAGATATTATGAGTTTTTATTATCTTCCTAACGTAGGCATAGGATCATCAAACGACCTATTCATTACCAGTCTGTTATCATTCTATTTAAAAGGCTCGAACGTATTAATCATTGACATGCAAGACTTTTATACAAATGAGATAACCTGTGATATACATAATGGGTTACTTCCCGACTTAAATTATGTTAATTAATTAAGATCAGTTAATCGACGTCACTTTAGCCGTGTATTGTCAATCAGAATAAAGATCGTATCTCCACCTTTTATAATTAGTAGAAACTGTTTTCATATTAAACATTTACTCAAAGTCTTTGTGTACCTGATATTGGAAGATTAAAACGAATTTATCTATTACATGCATTGTAAATTATATGAAATATTGCTTGGATGCGGCAGATCATTTTATTTAATACTAATGTTAATAACACACGCATATTGCACACTGCGTACCATAGGGATGAGCTTTATGGCTAAAGATTTATTGGGTGCATACTAATGCAGTTGATGATATTATTCAACGACTTAGATAGATTTCTACATGTGTAAGTGAAAAGTTTACTTTTGGCTATTTTGTATTAATAATAAGTTTCGCTTAGCGGTACCGTTTTACTCTCCAATGCAGAGGTGATGAATATTTAAGCCATATCTCAATACTATACATTATGTGTTACATTAATTATGCTTGAATACCTTATTCGATTATAGGACACAATTTATTTTAGGTGAACAACCTAATTAAATAATAATAAGAAATAATTTTAGCGCCAGAGTATACTGTATAGTTCATGTACTAAACCAGTTACGTTATATATCTAAGTATCCCTACCATTATTGCAATAATTTAATTAGTTACTGGTATTGATTGATTATTAGAGCGTATCACAATTTAAAATCCTCTTGGTTAAATAAGTTTGTTGTTGTTTTTGTGTTGAATTGTTTAATAATATTGATGGCTATATCCTGGGACATGTAGTCGAGTGTAATTCCTTAAGGAAACAAAGCATGCAATACACAGGTTTGAGTGAGATTCTAACCCAGAACCTGGAGTAATGCAGCACAGTACGCTAACCACTGACATATATGAACACCTTGCTTGATTCAATTTGAAGGACTGTGATAGAAAATATTTAATTATTTAGGCTTGTCTACATCAGGATGATATATGTCCGATAAATGTATAACCATCTAACATTGATGTCCCATAAACAGCAAAACACATTGCCGAATACATCATTGTAAGTCTTACTGCTGGCTTCCATCCATCATATCACTGTCTGGCTGATGTAATTATGATGGAACAATTACAGACAGTGACCACGATTAAAGCCTTTTATCTATCTTTATTTATTATCATCTAAATAGTGACGTGTTTAGTTCACCAAGCGAATTAAAACGTACTGCAATAATTACGATCTGTTTACATTAATTAGTACATTACAAGTTATCCGAACTAGCACCAACATCCCAAAGCTATTTCATCATTTAACGTTCTTTTTCCTTTTACGGCTACATGTTCGCAGTCGTTTAAAGGTCAAGGTTATTAAATTATTCGAATCTTGTTATTTTAGAATTTATTTTATCTTGGTTAGGAAATGTGCCGCTTGGTCTGAGTTAAATTAAGCTAAGTTAACTAATTTCTCTTCCACGTAACCCAGGTGAAATCAACTACAAGGAATAATTACCTGTTATCTTAAAATCCTTTCCTATAGCAGAGAGGAAGGAACGGTGTTCTCATAACTCACCGGATATAAAGCTGGGTTAGCCTCGCGTCACATGTTCTTGTTAGAGGTTGATTGAAGCCCAAGAAGTAATATGTCTCAGCAATGGCTCTCGTTGGTGCCAAAGAAAAGGATAATGATAGAATGATGAGACGTTTTACATGATATGCTTAGAAATTACTTTTGCCAAGAACAAAATTATACACGTTTATTACGAAAAAGGACCATGGTTGAAAGATGATTCCTCTGGCAATGCAATTTAGTCTATATGCGAATATTTATGTAGCTCTTCCTGAAGTGTGCCATTTTCTTTCCTTTCATACATGGTCGGAAGTTTATAACATGCATAACAAATATAAATTACTATCTTTAAATTGATCAAAACCATGTTTAGATGTTGTTTGTAAGAACCTGACCCACTTTTTGATATTTTCTTGAAATGAAAATAATTTTCAAGAGACTTTGATGCCACAGTACAACGTTAATTTGTTTTAATATTTCTGACATTAGTTTTCACCATAGAGCAAAGTAGCAAGTAATGCATTTACCATGAATACCAAGATATCAGTAAAGATAAATGAGATTAGTGCAAACAATATAAATGGATCTGTTTGAATATATATTTATTAACGAAATGCGTCACGTATGGCGTGACTATAGCCAGGTAAGGTATATAATAAATAGGTTAATACAATAGAGTCAAACCTCCAACTCCGACCTCCTGTGTAACTTGACCACCTCTGTAAATGGAACACTTTTTCACAGTCTTAAATTATTCTCCGTCTAATGTATGCTTTGTGACCCCTTACGTCGACCGGGGGCCAACAGGTAGCATTGTTTATTTTTACTATTGCATGCGTCAATTTAATTGGCCGCTTGTTATCCGACTGATGGCCAACCAGGATAGTTTCCAGCTGGAGTTATAGCGATGGTGTCAGAAAGAATCCGGGTACGATTGCTGGTGTTAACCGTGTGAAAACAACACCAGTTAATCTGAAATACATGTTTGACTTATAGTAGCGGCAACATCTGAAGCAGTGTTTCAACACATTTTCCTTTCATGTTCACAGAACAAATAAACCGAGAAATCATCATTTGTATAACTATGACAGCAGTCCGTCAATGAGTAAATCACTTATATTGCTATATTTTGCCTTGCATACGAAATAAGATATCTGGCATGATATAACCGGGTACATAATTAAACACCTTGTGTAATCATGAAAGTAATCGCTGATTATGCTTACAGTTTTCAATGTAATATATTACAATTACGATTGCAATGCATCAGGAAATGGCTATTAAGATTACGAATACTTGAGATCATGTAATCGATTACAATCGATTACGATCACCGATTACGATTACCCTAAACCTGCTTGTCATACGGAATCCTAGCTTGGGGAAATACTAACCAACTTGCTATGTTCCAGAAAGATACAATCCGTATCATTAACAAGTCGAAATAGAATGGCCACGCTGACCCATTATTCAAACGATCTGGTATTATAAAACTGAATGACTTGTATGAATACCAAGTCACCCTATACATATTCGATGTTATTAATACAAGATTATCAATATCATTTAATTCAACTTTCTTATTTAATCATCAAATTTTAAATGTGTAAATAGCAAAACAGTAAAATTTGCAAAGTATTACATGTTTCTATTCTAATTTCTAACTAGCAAACTTCCATTAAGCAAGTTTCCACATAAATGGAACAAGTGGTCCATTACAATTATGTACAATTCATCTCGAGTACAGTCTAAGCGTCGTATAATGAGCTTTTTCTAGAACATAGTCATGTTAAATGCACCTATTCTTACTAGAACCTTGTATGTGTAGTAATTCACACATTGAAAGGGTGTTTATTGCGATATACTGTAAATTGTATCCTTGTCTCATTATTCTTTTTTACTGTTTTATATTGTCATGATTTGAGTATACCCTAAACGCCATCAATAATTGTTTGGCCCAATGATATTTCCTTGGCTATTTTAATTGCTCTATCTCACACCCGTTGTCTCGCATTCTTATTTGGGTAATCGTCGTAATATTGTCTACTGTAAAAGGCCATCAGGAAAACGGGTCTTTGTTATGCTGATCCAAAAATGTCCCTATTTGTGTATAATGTGTTTGATTGAAATCTCAATAATATTGTTATTTTGTATATGTATGCAAATTTTGAATAAGCTACTTACTTATAGAAGATGCACTAATTGGCCAAGCTAATGTGCTTAGATATTTAATATATTAAGATAAAACCAAATAGATAATTTTGCTTTGGCATTTTTAAAGTTTAGAATATGTTGAATCGAGCATAACAGAATATCAATAATCCATTATTATAAATTCTTATAAACATATATGTCTGTGGCACACAAGTTCTGCTTAGCGTTATATATATATGTAGTGATTCCGAGTGCACAATACATAACTAAGACTTGAACTTTGTGGTACACAATATAACTATGACTTACCATCAGAAGAGATGCCATGACAGAGACAGACACCTTTTCCCAAAAAGATTAAATACTTACAACAGTTTGACATATCTTTAACTAAAACATGTCTTTGAATCTAACCAAAGGAACACAACATTATCATCCTTAGGAGTAAAACGTGATCAATTGATGTTTTGTGCATATATATGTATATAAATATGTTACCAGAACGAAAGTTGTATCAGTGCCGTTACCAGTTTACTATGTAAACTATAATGGTACACTAAGGTTGTTATTGAACACATATTTATTTAGACGAGAAATAGCTAACTTTTCTATAATTTTACATTTTACATATCATTATTAGGTTTGATACATGGATGTAGTTACTTAGAATACCATAGTTCAAGCTGTGAATGTTCTTAATGGTTTTTAAATGACAGCTTTCCTGGAACTTCGGGAAAAGGCAAGATATTATGAGTTTTTACTATCTTCCTAACGTAGGCATAGGATCATCAAATGACCTATTCATTACCAGTCTGTTATCATTCTATTTAAAAGGCTCGAACGTATTAATCATTGACATGCAAGACTTTTATACAAATGAGATAACCTGTGATATACATAATGGGTTACTTTCCAGCACTCAAAGATCATTTGACTGATAGAACATAATAAATAGAACAATAACCTGTCACATGAAGAACAAAACAAATATCTGTAGTGACATGACAAATTACAAACCGATAGACACCAACAAAAAGTGAATAAAACAAGCAACTTAAATTATGTTAATTAATTAAGATCAGTTAATCGACGTCATTTTAGCCGTGTATTGTCAATCAGAATAAAGATCGTATCTCCACCTTTTATAATTATTCATTAGATTTCAGAGCATATGTTCATTCCTAAAGTGGTGTAATATATCTCAGAGTGACAGTACACCCTTACTTGTTTATAAGCTTATTCGTAGAAACTGTTTTCACATTAAACATTTACTCAAAGTCTTTGTGTACCTGATATTGGAAGATTAAAACGAATTGATCTATTACATGTATTGTAAATTATATGAAATATTGCTTGGATGCGGCAGATCATTTTATTTAATACTAATGTTAACAACACACGCATATTGCACACTGCGTACCATAGGGATGAGCTTTACGGCTAAAGATTTATTGGGTGCATACTAATGCAGTTGATGATATTATTCAACGACTTAGATAGATTTCTACATGTGTAAGTGAAAAGTTTACTTTTGGCTATTTTTTATTAATAATAAGTTTCGCTTAGCGGTACCGTTTTACTCTCCAATGCAGAGGTGATGAATATTTAAGCCATATCTCAATACTATAAATTATGTGTTACATTAATTATGCTTGAATACCTTATTCGATTATAGGACACAATTTATTTTAGGTGAACAACCTAATTAAATAATAATAAGAAATAATTTTAGCGCCAGAGTATACTGTATAGTTCATGTACTAAACCAGTTACGTTATATATCTAAGTATCCCTACCATTATTGCAATAATTTAATTAGTTACTGGTATTGATTGATTATTAGAGCGTATCACAATTTAAAATCCTCTTGGTTAAATAATTTTGTTGTTGTTTTTGTGTTGAATTGTTTAATAATATTGATGGCTATATCCTGGGACATGTAGTCGAGTGTAATTCCTTAAGGAAACAAAGCATGCAATACACAGGTTTGAGTGAGATTCTAACCCAGAACCTGGAGTAATGCAGCACAGTACGCTAACCACTGACATATATGAACACCTTGCTTGATTCAATTTGAAGGACTGTGATAGAAAATATTTAATTATTTAGGCTTGTCTACATCAGGATGATATATGTCCGATAAATGTATAACCATCTAACATTGATGTCCCATAAACAGCAAAACACATTGCCGAATACATCATTGTAAGTCTTACTGCTGGCTTCCATCCATCATATCACTGTCTGGCTGATGTAATTATGATGGAACAATTACAGACAGTGACCACGATTAAAGCCTTTTATCCATCTTTATTTATTATCATCTAAATAGTGACGTGTTTAGTTCACCAAGCGAATTAAAACGTACTGCAATAATTACGAACTGTTTACATTAATTAGTACATTACAAGTTATCCGAACTAGCACCAACATCCCAAAGCTATTTCATCATTTAACGTTCTTTTTCCTTTTACGGCTACATGTTCGCAGTCGTTTAAAGGTCAAGGTTATTAAATTATTCGAATCTTGTTATTTTAGAATTTATTTTATCTTGGTTAGGAAATGTGCCGCTTGGTCTTAGTTAAATTAAGCTAAGTTAACTAATTTCTCTTCCACGTAACCCAGGTGAAATCAACTACAAGGAATAATTACCTGCTATCTTAAAATCCTTTCCTATAGCAGAGAGGAAGGAACGGTGTTCTCATAACTCACCGGATATAAAGCTGGGTTAGCCTCGCGTCACATGTTCTTGTTAGAGGTCGATTGAAGCCCAATAAGTAATATGTCTCAGCAATGGCTCTCGTTGGTGCCAAAGAAAAGGATAATGATAGAATGATGAGACGTTTTACATGATATGCTTAGAAATTACTTTTGCCAAGAACAAAATTATACATGTTTATTACGAAAAAGGACCATGGTTGAAAGATGATTCCTCTGGCAATGCAATTTAGTCTATATGCGAATATTTATGTAGCTCTTCCTGAAGTGTGCCATTTTCTTTCCTTTCATACATGGTCGGAAGTTTATAACATGCATAACAAATATAAATTACTATCTTTAAATTGATCAAAACCAATTTTTTTGCCATAATGATGTATAATGACTCAGAGGATAATTTAGCTTGGAGAAAGTTCTAAGTTAGCACAGCTAGCTAAATACAGAGATAACAGGAAATTTATGCCACAACTTGGTTTAGATTATATCGCTCTCTAGCAGTTAAGATGGCAAATATTAAAGTATAAATATGGTGTTTACTGAGGAAAGTTCTCAATCGAGTTAATTAGGATGGACAATTCATTAGCCGGCTTGTAATTATTATCAAATTCCGAAGAGACTAATCTGAGCTGATAGATTGATCCAATCTCCTTTGAAGGATTTGTCGTATTTGATGTTACGATCAAGACTATCCAGACCAGTAAACCGCTGTCGTTCTTGTCATTTGTAATTTTGGCACGCGCAGATGAACATTTTAGTCCGTGCCGTGATTCGATTTAAACAGGATTTAGGCATCGTGGTAATACGACATGGGTAACAAAACGTTTAGTGCTTGGAGCGAAACAAATCTACGTACCTCGTAAAACATCGCTTACAAGGAACAATAACCCAACGAGCCGATTGGATTAACGAAGATGAACAGATTATCTGGTTAACGGAAAATACAACTTACAAGAAAAATGTAATCATTTTCATTGGTTCTGGGCATGTCGTTGAAAATGAAGATGACTCGGAAAGACTTGACAAGCGAAATGCAAAAAACAAGAGTTTTGTCTCTAATTAATCTCCTAATACTGCAAGAAAGCCATTTTTACAGTTTTATCCATCTGAATAAAGAAGCTTACCAATGACATTAAGGGAAGGAATCTCTAGGTATCTTAGTAATTGAGCGATTGATTGATTAACTAATTGATTGATTCATTGATTGATTCATTGATTAATTGATAGAGTGAGTAAATTGTTGAATTATTAGGTATGTGCGTTACTGTGTAAGTGTGATTGTCAGTAAGTCAATGATACAGTGATTAAGTATGTTAGAGAATGAGTGAGTGAGTGAGTGAGTGAGAGAGTGAATGAGAGATTGAGTTAGTCAGTCAGTCAGTTAGTTAGTCAATCAGTTAGTGACTCAGTGACTTAGGTACTTAGTCAGTATGTGTGATAGTGAGTGAGTGAGTGAGTGAGTGAGTGAGTCAGTTAGTCAGTGAGTCAGTGAGTCAGTGAGTCGGTGAGTCAGTGAGTCAGTGACCCTCTCACTCACCTACTCACATTGTATGAGTGAGTGCATAAGTTAATTTGTGAGCGGGTTTCCTTGTCTGCCTGGATATCTCAGTCAGTATGTCTATTATTCAGTTTAGTCAAGAAATCGATAAGCTTGGCAGTTAGTTAGAAAGTTCGACAATAACGACTTGATACATTATCACACCAATCTAACCAAGCATCCTGGTAACGGACGAGTAACTAATCGGGGAATTATAGAGTGGGTATTTTAAAGCATCCAGATGGACTATAATAATTACAGTTTGGTTAACTAAATATTTAAATGAATTCGTGTGATGGCAGTTAACTGTTCGTTTACTTGTGTATTAGAAATGATGTTATATCTAGTCATCTTTTGAAATCATATCCCGTACAATAACCTATACAAATATATATTCATATATTGATATCGATTATAAATATATTAATTAACTTTTCCAGTAGTGCAGCAGCACAATTTGTTAATAACTAACCATTTTTCATTTAAAGTTTAGACTTGTTTCGAGCGTTTAGTCACATTATTCCCGTTAATTTCAATATTGAATCCCCATTAGATAGTGAAAGAGACAACGCTTATAAATAAGTATCAATTGTATAATAGAAATGTGAATATTCAAATTCAAACGAATTTTAGAGTGCCTAAAATAAATGTACTCCAATTTCTAGTATATAACAGCTTGACAATATACGGGACATAAAAGATCACGCTGCATACACTATATCTGATATTGGCACAGAACGCCCAAACAATTGAGTTCCTTGCGTGAAAAGCTTTACCTGTTTTTTTTTATTTGTACAGACTAATTAACTTTAGAGAGACTACACATTTTCGCTACGAACTACAGCTTATCCTGTCCGTTTCCTCCTCACTAAAACATGGATGCTTCATAGGAATTAGTGATAACGGTGTGACGAGATAAGAATACTGCCAGCGATTAAGGTAAGGACATTTGTATTTACTTGGTACAATTTCGTGACGATTGAATGACATCCTTTCCAATGATGTTATGTCATAATGAGCTACAAAGCTAATTCCGTGACGTATAAGCAAAGTTTTAGAATAAAATGTCCGCAATTACCCAAATTGAGGAAATAGACATAATAATGATCAAATAATGATGACAAGTCTATGTTTAATTATTGAAATAAATTAGGTTATGGTGGAAACGAGCAACCTTTATGCGGTTTCTATTTTGAAGAGCTCCAAGGCTGAACCGTTATGGTATGTCGTAATTGTACCTTTGGATGTCGCTCGGCCCATTTAGCCTACTAACTGCACTAAAGTGGCCGTAAAACACCAATCATGTCATCATCATGTCGTGATTAACTGTTATGGATTTAGAGTGTTGTTGAGTACGTCGTCAAGACAGCTGAATGTATGGCCCACGACAGGACAAGCTTCATTTATTAAGTTGGTATACCTATATATAACTTCGAAGCTAATGACTAAGCAACATCGCTTTATGGGAGCACAATGAAGAATGTCTTAAAACATTAGCAGTTCGTATCCTCTAATACATTTGACACCTCGAAGTGATGATAACATATTAGTATTAGTCGTCTTGTTAATAATTAAATACAGGACACAAGGACTTGCTATCATCTTTACGGTGACAAGGGGGGAAGTAGACTAAGTCTTTAAAAGGGAAATGTATTTACTACTGAAAAAATACCTACATCAGTATAAACCTGCCTGTATGTATCTATGTTTTTATTTGTGTATATATGAGTATATGCATAAGTATATATGTCTATCAAGATATCTAGAAATCTGGCTATCTAGCCATCCACTTCCAGCCTAATTCGTGTCATGTTGTACGGTACCGATTTATGTGAAATTTATTAAAATAACAGTTATTATAGATAATTATATATAAATATATGATGTATATCGTCATTTAAAGTTTCGGTGATTAGCTTTAATTAGCAGAACATATTGACTCACCCGTCCTGGAAGACCTCGTCTTGACTTCCTTCGATCCAATCAGTGTTCGACTGCTGACTAACCAATTACCATAATCGATAATTTGTTTTTCACAAAATGCTCCAGGATCCCACAGAGACTTTAACGCGTCTTTAACTATTTTCTGCCATGATTCGCAGGATAAATAATTTCCCATGAAAACCCTGAAATAAACAAATGGGTGCAAAATAAAATTAAAAAACTGTTCCCCATTAAACAGGTCACTGATTGATTAATATATTAATTAGAATATGTGAGA
Source organism: Paralvinella palmiformis (assembly GCA_025642065.1). NCBI lineage: Eukaryota > Metazoa > Annelida > Polychaeta > Terebellida > Alvinellidae > Paralvinella > Paralvinella palmiformis. The sequence goes on along the minus strand of JAODUP010000461.1, from coordinate 276,888 downwards.
ATCTGCCTTTCGGGTATTCACTGGAAGAATCCTTTGTTCATAGCTATAAAGGGATTAAGAATAATGCCAGCTCTGCTTAAAATCTCTAGCAAATATTATCGTATAAAGACACCATATGCATAAAAACGAAAACTTCCTACCCGTACGGGTACGTACTCAGACACACATTCACGCACGAACACACACACACACAAACACACATTATGGTGGTTGCACCATTCTGATTCAGCTGAAATCGATTGATTTTATAATTACATATTCTATATAATATGAAATTACAATAATCCACACGAGATGTAACAAAGGTTAAGACCATTGTTTCCTATTCAAGAATGGTATCATATAGTGGATATTTCTCTAAGATAGCAGTTAATAGTTTGGCGTACTAAAGTGACACGTTTCTTTCCATTAATATATTTGCTAAAAACAATATGAATCATGTTGGAAATACAAATTCAGAAAAACCTATAGGAAAGCTGGACAGCGAATACGTTTCAAATAAATCGACTACAGATACTTGAACTTGCTGACTATAAGCTTAATTCAATATCAAATCGAGACCAATAGATGTATAACATTACTTTTCCATTACAGAAGACAGTGGCCGATAGCCTTTCCAGTAAACGAATTATTTACCTGAAGGTGACTTACGTACTCGTTGTTAGAATTTAAATTCTTATTATAGCGTAGTTTTGTTCAATGTAAAATGAATTACTCTATCATGATACCTGAGCCACTACAAGACAAGTCGAACCAGACAGGAATAGACAAACGGTGGTTATTAAGTCAACGGGAGAATTCCTATTGTGAAAACCTCTAAACCCTTTACATTATAGGGAATGATTAAATTAAAGACTTCCGCTGCCATTCTTTGTGTTCAATTGACAAAGCCTTATAGCTGAATTAGATTTACCGTGCTAGTCGAAGAAGGCTATATTTTAGCTAACATAGAGGGAATTTGACTAGTGCTGCACAGTTCCCTTCTATTACTCTGTCATTAAATTAATATTAAGAAAACAAACACATAAATCTTGATAACGGTTTGCTGTTTAGGTATATCTAAAAGGGGTAATATTGTCATTTTGTTCTACTTGTACATTATTCATGGATGCACGCACACACGCACTCAAACATATGCATACGCTTACGCACACGCGCATACACACATACATACACACACACACAGACACACACACACACACAATATTTATATATATATATATATATATATATATATATATATATATATATATATATATATATATATATATATATATATATATATATATATGGTTATTTCATTATCGTACAAATACTTTCCACTTATCCGAAAAGGAAGGCGTATACATTATACAACATAAAGGTGTAAGAACGCACCCTTGTGTCATACCAAATAATATCTACTTAACATCAGATAAAATACACTGAAAACATTATTTCTGGGTTAATTGTATCAAATAGTATTGCAACCATTCAAGTACTTTACCTGATAGATTGAACATGTCTTTCAATATAGTGAAAAGAACATTATGGTCAACTGTTCATAAACAATTAGGCCGATTCAAAAATAGGTATTACTGGCAGAACTTGAATAATTGATCATATTACACTCACCTTACCCGATATAAGGCTGATTCAATACTGTATACATTTTTATATGCAAAGTTTCCTGACCCATTATAGTAATTAAGCGCCTTGATTAACCTTCTTACAGGTTTTATAGGGCGCCATATAAATTTTGTATATTAGTATGTATATTATAATTATTGGAGTACTATAATATAATAATAATACAAGTATTTTATATTGCGCCTTATTCAACTTGAATTGATCTAAGGCTCTTTACATTGAAAACACAAATAATACATATTCTGAGCTGAGCATATAACACAACTACATTGTATACGTAATAAACTGGCATAAATGTTATAAATATGCTAATTTTTATAAATGGGTTTTAAGAACGTTATGCTATATGTCTTTACTTACTGCGAGTTTAATGTGGTTTGGCAACATGTTCCACAGCCTAGGAGCTGAAACTCGGGATGATTTCTTTCTGTACATTGCTATGTGTCTTTTTGGTACCATCAAGAGTCAATAGGACTCAGATCGGAGCACTGGTATATATGTTTGGATCAGTGCTTTGATACAGCGGTGCTGTTCCACACAATACTTTGAATGTACGAAACAGGAATTTGTTCTGCGATGTGAAACGTACAAGAAGCCAGTGCAGCTAAAACAAAACTGGTGTTATATGTTCCCTTTTGAGAGTTAGTGGCACCAGATGTACATCACAACTCTGCACTCGCTGGAGGCAGTTTATCAGAGAGAGGGCGATAGTATATAACGATGCATAGCCATAGTCCAAATGAAAAATAATAAGCTTTTGGTCTAATGTCTTGCCAGTCTCATCATTTAAGCACTTACGAATAAGTCTTATATTTCAGAGTTGATAATAGCAGAACTTACATATATAAGTCACCTGCTTTTCCATTCCTAGAGTAATATTTAACATAATCTCGAGATTGCTTATAGACATGGACGCATTTATATAACTGGATCCTTCCTTAATTCGAAGATTCCCAGTTTTCTTCATATGTTGCTTCGATGAGAACATAATGAATTATGTCTTGTCCTTATCAAAATGATCTATAAGACGTATTAATTAGTAATTAACATATATACGAACAAACACCCCAAACCAAAGTCATATGATATTTCATGGCTGCTAGACATTTTTCATTTTAAAAGACAATATTATTTAAGGAGTCTATAATTGTTTCCCCAATAACTGTGTTTTAGCCATTTACAGAATAAGCATAGTTTATAAAACTAACCCTATTTCATATTTTGTACAAAATAACCAACATTAATGTTTATTCCGATAATGATCTGAATAAACTCTCTTCCATGTGTCCTCGGTGATTCCAACTTACAACAGTAACTACGAAATCATTACTTCTTTTTGAGTTCGTTTAGCAGATACATAAATTGGTGTTCTCTTAAAGCACTGAATAAATAATGCGATGTAAACGACTTGATACATCCTGGTAACGAACGAGTAACTAATCGGGGAATTATAGAGTGGGTATTTTAAAGCATCCAGATGGACTATAATAATTACAGTTTGGTTAACTAAATATTTAAATGAATTCGTGTGATGGCAGTTAACTGTTCGTTTACTTGTGTATTAGAAATGATGTTATATTTAGTCATCTTTTGAAATCATATCCCGTACAATAACCTATAAAAATATATATTCATATATTGATATCGATTATAAATATATTAATTAACTTTTCCAGTAGTGCAGCAGCACAATTTGTTAATAACTAACCATTTTTCATTTAAAGTTTAGACTTGTTTCGAGTGTTTAGTAACATTATTCCCGTTAATTTCAATATTGACTCCCCATTAGATAGTGAAAGAGACAACGCTTATAAATAAGTATCAATTGCATTAATTAACCTTCTTACGGGTTATATAGGGTGCCATATAAATTTTGTATATTATTATGTATATTATAATTATTGGAGTACAATAATATAATAATAATAATACAAGTATTTTATATTGCGCCTTATTCAACTTGAATTGATCTAAGGCTCTTTACATTGAAAACACAAATAATACATATTCCGAGCTGAGCATATAACACAACTACATTGTATACGTAATAAACTGGCATAAATGTTATAAATATGCTAATTTTTATAAATGGGTTTTAAGAACGTTATGCTATATGTCTTTACTTACTGCGAGTTTAATGTGGTTTAGCAACATGTTCCACAGCCTAGGAGCTGAAACTCGGGATGATTTCTTTCTGTACATTGCTGTATGTCTTTTTGGTACCCTCAAGAGTCAATAGGACTCAGATCGGAGCACTGGTATATATGTTTGGATCAGTGCTTTGATACAGTGGTGCTGTTCCACACAATACTTTGAATGTACGAAACAGGATTTTGTTCTTCGATGTGAAACGTACAAGAAGCCAGTGCAGCTAAAACAAAACTGGTGTTACATGTTCCCTTTTGAGAGTTAGTGGCACCAGATGTCCATCACAACTCTGCACTCGCTGGAGGCAGTTTATCAGAGAGAGGGCGATAGTATATAACGATGCACAGCCATAGTCCAAATGAAAAATAATAAGCTTATGGTCTAATGTCTTGCCAGTCTCATCATTTAAGCACTTACTAATAAGTCTTATATTTCAGAGTTGATAATAGCAGGACTTACATATAGAAGTCACCTGCTTTTCCATTCCTAGAGTAATATTTAACATAATCTCGAGATTGCTTGTAGACGATCCTTCCTTAATTCGAAGATTCCCAGTTTTCTTCATATGTTGCTTCGATGAGAACATAATGAATTATGTCTTGTCCTTATCAAAATGATCTATAAGACGTATTAATTAGTAATTAACATATATACGAACAAACACCCCAAACCAAAGTCATATGATATTTCATGGCTGCTAGACATTTTTCATTTTAAAAGACAATATTATTTAAGGAGTCTATAATTGTTTCCCCAATAACTGTGTTTTAACCATTTACAGAATAAGCATAGTTTATAAAACTAACACTATTTCATATTTTGTACAAAATAGCCAACAGTAATGTTTATTCCGATAATGATCTGAATAAACTCTCTTCCATGTGTCCTCGGTGATTCCAACTTACAACAGTAACTACGAAACCATTACTTCTTTTTGCGTTCGTTTAGCAGATACATAAATTGGTGTTCTCTTAAAGCCCTGAATAAATAATGAGATGTAAAAGTTCGAATTATCTTTTCACCCGTCTACTGCTTGAAAAGAAATTATATTTTTCCAGAACAAAATGATGTTAATTTGTAAACAATTCCATTAGACCCTGAATTGCCTTCATATAAGCATAACCACGATCGATGATTAAGTTATAAAAGAAAACCACTTTCATAAATTATCTTATCACACTTGGTGGTGAATTGCCATTTATAGAAATATGTATAGGTAACGAATCCGATACCATTCGTAACTTAATGCGCATCTAATTATAATTCGTTTTGGTATTATGGAGGCCTGTCATTTTATTTCGACTTAGAGCAATACGGATCTTTGTAAGTTTCCTAACAAAGAGTAGATCATTTTGTCTTTCGAACAGTAAAATGGGCAATGTATTTTAAATTATAATATTAAATTAATCACAACCAATACTGTCATTTCTTTTACCCTGTATACTTAACCTTTGACGTTCTCTTCTTTTGTGAACATCTGGTTATGTGTAAATAAAACTGGAAAATCAAATGACCCAAAAACTTTCACAAAAATAATTCTCATAAATAATTAATTCTGTGACACTGAAAGTAATTCACCTTTACAGTTTTATGTATCTGTGTTAAGTAGCTTATCTTTCAACAACCACCGATTAGGTGAGCGTCTGTTAGTGATTGATTGATTGATCGAATTATCGATTGAGTGAGTGAGTGAGTGAGTGAGTGAGCGAGCTAGCGGGTGAGCGAGTCAGCGAGCCATCCAGCCAGCCAGCCAGACAGTCAGTCAGTTAGTTAGTGAGTGAGTGAGTGAGTAAGTGAAATAGCAAATGTTTATGGTCGAGCCATATTTTTCCGCCTTTCTTTCTTGGCCGATATTTTCATCTTCGGTCTCTAATTAACAGTGGTTCTAAATGTCGAAGGAACTGAGTTGAAAGCGGCACCAATATCTTTAATTTGTTTAATTAAAAACGTATTTTAGTCTTTACTACACCTATATTGTGATATACCTTTAGCATAACTGTTTAATATATTTCTAAATTGTAGCGAGGTTTCAAGCACTAAACTAGTATTGCAAGCTATGAACAGCATAAGTATTATAAACTAATTTGACACTGCCGCGTCGAATCAAATATTTCTTCGCCAGAAAAAGTAAATTCGGGTGGAGTGATCAAATTAAGATTCTGAAGTTTGTTCCATGTTAAAGTGATTGTGTTTATTAAACTGTTTGGTGTTGCACATGCTCTTTGTTTTTTGGGGGTTTTTTTCTTATAAAAAGGGACTCGTAATATAAAAAGGGAAAATGATGAAAGTGAGAGGCCAATAACATGATGATTTCAATGAAGATATTTACATGGTCATTAAAACAAAGATAAACGCCTTGTTCTTATTTGAATATATTCAGAAAAATTATTCTGCGCAATTCTTGAAAGGCTAAGGGGACAATTATGCTCTATAATTCATTGTTATATGTATTTATATGTATCTAGCTTCATTAGTGATGTAAGTCTTATAAATATTTAATATTTAATCTATATATGGGAAGTATTTGAACTCTTATTTGATTTGGAAAAGGTACTGAAATGCTAACATCAAAAGTAATTTTGTGTGTGAATAATTGTAGCCATCTTAGCTACGTCTTTTTTGTATTTCTCGTTCTATATGCATGCATTGCATTTTCAAACATCTTGTTTATTAGTTTAGTCATCTGTTAAACATTGACATATTGACACAAGCTGAAATAAACCTCCCTGAATAAACCTTTTAAGTAATGTGTGCTCCTGGTTATACACATATCAATAACATAGTTATATACAAAGACATATTCAAAGGAATAGATGGCTAGTAGTATTAATATGGTTATATATGGATGAGAAAACAGTTAATTCGATCTTATCCTTGTTCAGTTTCAATCATCCAAAAACGAATGTCTGCAATACAAGCTTCAATTGAGGATAATGTATGATTCCACGTGCCAAAATATTACGTCATAATGCTGTGCCATTATTTAATCCAGCACCCCGTTTAATTTGAATACTTAATTATTTGATCGTAAAACATATGGCTGTGACAGCGATGTTTCATCTGCAAGTCTGCATGTGAAACAAATTGAGTTTTTGTCAGTGATTTAGGACCCTACTTCGCTTAAGGCGTTTTGCTTAATGCCAAAGCAAAATTTTAATTCCTCCAATAGCACAGGAAGATCGATTATATAAAAAGGTTTTATATAAATTATAAATAAATAATCGGGGTCCGTCATCAAGAGCCTCAACAATATCATGAAGTACGTTTTTGGTGAATTACTTCTACAGTAATCAGACTGATTAGTTTCAACGGACTGCATTATACATTAAGTATGCTCTTTTATACGCCGTGCTGCTACTTATCCCATACATGTGAAGATGAAGAGAAGGTTAGATATAAAAGAATAATTTGTCATATCTTCTTTATTAAACTCAGATCTCTTAAACAAAGGAAATGCTGTAGCTCATTTTAAAAACAAAATCACGATTGACTCAACCAATGACCTATCTAAAATGGCTCTTATCCGTGTCAGAAGTTGATCCACATATTTCTTCAAAATCACATTGGCAGTGGCTATTAGTCACGTGACCAGTTCGGAGTGATGTTGATTATCTCTTTGACATCAACCGCAGATGCTTGTTGAAATATCTCAAGTGTTTATCGAGTAAATATAATATTCGCATTCATGGCAATATTGTTGGTATTATTTGGGGAAACTGAAATTATCGTATTTCTAACTATTGATTTTTTCTCATGACGAAATTGCTGATCTTGTCGGCCAGAGATCCAGCAGAGGCTAAATACGAGAAGTGAATAGTTCAATTACCTCCGGTCATGTTATTTTGTTGTTTTTCCACTCTTTTATAGTTAGGGAATGGAAACAGTTCTTCTCGACAATTAAAATTCTTCGTTTTCAAAGAGTTCACCGTATTTTTCAAAGTGCGCCATTATGCATTCGGGGGCACGTCCTCTCTGCTTTCATCTCGCCATTCTTAGCAAATCTAACTTGATCGGAGTACCAAAAACCTCGGGTCTTAACGTATCGATTTTCGAACAAGTGGGAGCAGAGGATTAATGGTACTGTGGACACTGATGTTATACTGCTCTATCAGCTCAATATATGTCAGTATATTCTGAAGTATTAATTGCACACTATTGTTATTTGTAATCTTGTTTGGTATATAATCGAACTTCTCCATACTAGTGACCGAATTGTGCTACTGCGATAAGGGTCATATACCGTAGGAATTCCTACTGTGATGGAGCTGAACTATCTAGAGGTGACCAAGCTTAATGTGTGGCCGCCTTTATGAGTAACACCGAGGCCATGCTGATTTAATCCATAGAAATTGAACATAATCCAAACGATAAACGTGTCAACATCGGCCTTGTTATTCAAATGACCATTTAAATCAACACTTATGTTAACATCACATGAAACATTGGCTAGGCTAATTAAAAATGTAGACTATTCATCGTAGACTAATAAGTCTCTATTGCTATTTTGTTTGACATGTGGACGCTATATAATAAAATTATGGTACGCACCATGTTTTCGAAGTGGACATATCTCCCCTCGTATTTACTCACCCCAACAGCTAATCCAAATGTGTACAGTATACCAATATTATCACGTTGTCTCCCATGTTATGAGGAATATGATAAACACACAATCAGTGGGAATCAACTAATTTATGATGAGTGTTAGTCCCAAACCACGTTTTAGTCAGCGCTAATAGATCAATATCTAATAATACAACACAATCAGCTACATCCATTACGGATTAAGCGTTTTCGCACCATTGCAATAGGGTCTTGAACTTTCTTTTGGTCATGACAAATGCTGTAACATGTATATTACGAGAACTAATATTTCCTAATATATTCCGAGCTTGTTTATGATGAGGGTGAACAATAACTCTGATAGATGTAGATCTAAAATCAGACGACGGTGTAATAACAACTGAATCTATATTAAATAAGTAATCGGTGGGTTAACTGTTAATTAGATAAACGATGTCACTGATGCTTACACCAAATCAATAATGATAAGCAATTGATATTTTCCAGATCAGGTTATCGGCCTTGTGTGCCTAAGTCGGCGCCGAGTTAAAGAAACAATAGTGTACGGCCACTGAGCTCAGTACAGGCATAAGTAGCCACTACAAATATATGGTAATATATTTATTTTACTTTGTTGTAAAGATTTACTGACTGTTATCTTCCTTGACGTGTGTTTGTATTTGGGAATTTATAATCAGGCGTTTTAATATATTACGCGACAAAACAATTAATGCAAATATTCATTTGGCTTTTAAACATCTATATATTGCAAAATATCTCTTCAGCGAAATCTTTGAGTATTATAATGTGGTATGCCTATAATACTACTACTACTAGTAGTAGTAGTACTATTAGTACTACTACTACTACTACTACCGCTACTACTACTACTACTACTGCAATTGCTGCTTATTCTACTTTTACTGTGGTACTCTTACTATTAATAACACCATCATTGCAAATAATGCTATCTCTTCTGGTACGATGCCAAGCGACTTCTTTACTAACACAGTTACTCATTCAACTACAGAGTAGCTCACTCGCACACACGCTCAACCACTAAATCCCCACACCACTAACCCAGGAACCCAGTTGTAGATATACTCGTGAATGGAACATGTGCCATTACTCGTGTGCTTTTTCTCATCACAACTGCCAATGCTAGTGTTATTAATGTTATAACTCGAGTTATTAGATGTGGTAAGACAAACATCTTCAGGTCAATAACCAATGTAACCCTACAGGTAAGATAACGTCATGTCCTTTTGCGAATGACATATGGCAGGTAAAGAACAACAAGTTGAATGATCTGCATCGACTTCACTTAGTGTCTAATCCAAACCTATTATAAGTTGCGTCTTTACTGATTACAATGTATTATGTCAACTATTAAAATTTCCTTTGGCCTGAGAACAAGTTCAAGAGGTATTGTAATCGTTTCTTTGTCACTCAAAATATGAAAACAACCCGTTTAAGAGTACAACCTAATACTGTTATTCTATCAGCGCTGCGATTATTCACATATTTTATTAGAATATACTAACGATTGTTCTATTAAGCATATCTCCATTATCTGTCAGTAAAATAATATCGTTTACTGTTATCTCCATGTTTACGAAGGAAAACCAATATACACAACAAGGCTGGTTGTGTATGTACAATACATTCAGTTGTGTTGGCAACTGTCTCAAGTAACGACTAACATCAATAACACTTAATCACAACATTCCATGACGGCTACAATTGTCCCAGTTACAAATAGAAAGGAGAAATAATGCATCAAGGTCAGTTACGTTTAATCACCAAATGTCATCTATATATTCTGTCAAATGTAACACAAGGAGCTGATTGTTTCCACACTGACACCATCTAATACATTACATGAACTAACATTGATCTTGTCCTCATTAGGTACATATTATTCTGTCTGTGTCTTGAAATTGGGTAACTTTAGCAATCCTATACTAAAATCTTGGTTATAGTTGAAGGAATTAACTATTATCTCTTAAGTGCACCCTTTGTTTCATTGTTCATGTTATTGTTCTAACTACGAGGAAAATAAGGAACTCAATGTTGAACGTTCCGTGCTAATACCAGATATTTCATATTCAGCTTATGTTAATCTGTTTAGAAATTAATAAAAAACTAATTTATTTGCAAGCGTTTGAGCATAACATGAAATCACGTAAATACAAGTTTCATTCATACCATTGAAAATTGCCGATTGCTTTCACAATTTTAAATATTCAATTTTAATTAAACTGATGAAAATTTCTTTAATAGAATTTGACATTTGCTCAATAATGTCATGTTGATCTCAAAGATGATGATGATTATTAAAGTTTGAGGCCTTTTTCTGGTTTTATCACCTATATATTAAACTACTCTATATTTCTCAGTTTGATTTTATCACATCGAATGAGATGACAAGCTGATAATGATATCCGTAAAACTGTTTTTGGAGCATAAAATAAATATATTTCGTCATGGATTATGTATTATTTTGATATTAGTTAAGAGGTAGATAGCTCCGTATTATCATTTTCAGACTGAATACTGGCCATACACATACATAATGACCCATATTGTTAAGGACTACAATTTTTCAGAGGAAGCCTGCATTCTGACTGAAAAATGGGAAAACATCAGGCAATTCATTGTTGATTAAAAAGATAATCACCTGGCTGATTGAGTAGAATTTTAAACAGCGTTCTATATATTATTGGATAAAACTAAAATAATAATAATAATAATAATAATAATAATAATAATAATAATAATAATAATAATAATAATGTGAACTATATTAAAATACCCAACGAATAATTCATATAGCCATTCTTTATTTATCTATACCTCCATTAACATGAATACAAATTTACTCAGCTAGACAAATGGATAAGAAATCGAAGAGAATGTCTTACCAAGAAATTGTATGAATATGTATTGTTTTGTATGCACTGCATCATGGATAATTTACACTCCATTCTAAGGATAATCACACGCCTTAATAGGCGATGAAAAACGTGGTTTTAATCAATATTTCATGCCTAATAATTATCGGCTTTCTTTATATATATTAATCACAGGTAGGCATTCTTTTGTTTGTATTAAGTATGCCAGTATATCACAATGTTAATAGTTACCTATGTCCTGGAGGAAGATACATTTGATACAGCAAGGCAAACAAAAATTCTTCCGACGATTATCATACCAATGTCTAAATTTGGATAATCAACATCTGGATTAGAATTCGATTTCTGCCTGTGTTTATTTTTCGACCAAATATCCTACATATGCTTAGCGCCAAGGTTAAGTAAAAAAACTCATTCAATTCTAGAATCCACTTTGGAATTTGTTAATTCATTTTCCAAAGAATGTACTACAATACACACACCACTAATACACATAGACATGCCCCCCCCCCCGAATACAAGTAGGTTGTATTACCTTAGGAATATGCATTCGGATTAGCTTTACTCACATATGTTACATCTGACTTTTTCCTGCGTCGCATACAGAATATAACAATGATCAATTATACTGAATGATGATTATGTTAATTATGATCTTGATGATAATGTTTTTTTTTTCATTCTTCATATCTTCGTCATCATCACGATTATCATTCTGAAATTAATATTATGACATAATAGACTACTTAACCTAAACAAAAATCAAGAAACTAATCCCCGAAAACTAATGAAAGATAGCATTGATTTCCTTTAAAAAATACCACTTCTGCTATTAAAACCGAACTGGCAATGTTTAAGCTAGCTCTATAGTTGTACCGTAAAGCTTAAAACCAGAGTATCAGTCTAGTCTACCATCATCATATTTTAGGTTAGTTATGCAATTTGTTATCCCTAGATCTATATGAATATAAAGATTTCGGTTCATTTCTCCTTTTAAATTAAATTAACTCCTATTCTCGACAATAATCTGCCGGAAAATAATTATATGATGGATATAGATGGATTATCACGGATTATTCGTCTACTGCCATGGAGTAGTTCATGAAGCTGTCAGTATGGAAAAATATGTAAGAAATAGGCGTGAATTCGAATTAACAAAGCTTTTCACTAAAACCGGTCCAAAGTGATGAAATATTACCGTATAATAATATTGCAAGATGTCCACCCTTCATTTCAAGCTTCAAAGATTATTGCAGTATGTAATCGTATGCCTTAAAAGATCAGCTAAGTACTTAAAATCGGGATATTGCATGGGTAAAAGAAAGTACAGTAAGGCGCCTATTTATTTGAACCGTTTTATTCTTCCCAATCAGTCTACCATTGTTGCTCATATGCTAATTAGTTTTTATAGCCAGATTCACTTTTTCCCAAAATGTCAATTATAATTTGGAAATAATGCGCAATGATCTATATCGTTTCTTTTCTAACAAAAGTGCAATGATAAGCAGATTGTGCCGTAAATATTTTGATGTCGGTTCGAATCCAACTCATTCCTATGTTTTTGGGATGTGTCCCCGTAAATCCGTATGTCCCAGCCGTGATCAGTGCTGGGGTTAAACGATTTAAATCAAACAATCAAACAATCTGCTAACTAATTTACTTAACTTCTGAAATCAGCAAGTAGAATTACGACAAAACCTGTTGCTAGATTCAATCAAATGTTCCCTTTTCGAAAATGTGATTGACACCGACGGCATTATACATGTTATGAATTGGACCACAGCGATCCAGCTTGTCATTATCAAGCTTTTGATGCTCGCCTGATATATTAAGTAATCCTATAAACTAGGTCAAGTCAGTAATATAGTGCGGTCACATTTCCTCTACATACGAGTATACTGAATATACCACATTCAGAAACTATCCATGATTGTTCACACCCTGGCAGATAAGTTCCAGGCTTTAGTTATCTGGATGTCTTTGGGGACGATTTCAAACATTCCCGGTGTTTTCTCTGCTCGTTGCCTAATATCCAGACGTATCTTATGGTTGTTGGTAGCAGATGCAGGTTTGTATTGTGGTTATTCGGAGTGCGACGGATTGACCCACCTTGACCAGTTTAATTCTATCATTTCTGACAATGCTTTAATATAACAACTTTAATTTTCATTATAACACCAACGTATTATTTATTTTTATCCTGATCGATTTTCGTAGTTTCGCACAAATCACCATCATTTAAACACATCTCATTAATAACGGCTAGTTTTTTTGTGTCTCGTATGTTTTGTAATGGTGTTTTCTAAACACGTTAAAATAAAAACGAATTGTTGTTAACTACAAAAGTAAACATCCACAACCATTGAACATAATACAATAATTCAGGTTATTTCGCAGCAGAGGAGGTAGCAACAATGTTGACTTTTTAAAATAATAGACAACAATATAAATAACAGACTTCTAGATCTATTTACTAAAAAATATTGAAATAGTAGATGCAATGGAATTGGGAGCGACTTATGTATACACATACAATGCTGATGTTTGACACTAATATATGAAATAACTGTCTTGTTGCTAATAGTGATATTACATATTGATGGATACTAACATTCGACTAATAAATGTTACATCATCTTTCATGAATAAGAAATGTCCTGTGATATCGCTAACGAATTCAATTAAATGTGAGTCTCAAATTTGCCTAACCAATATTAATACTTTCTGTTTCAGGGGTAATTCTAGATGATAGTATTGCAAAATAAATGGATAACCCGTTCGGTTATAGGATTCTGTTTTACCTTCACGGTAATGATCCTGTTGAGCTCCATACACAATTATTCCGTTACCAAATTAAGCTAAATAGGATTTTTCTCATAAATATAATAACGGTCAACGTTTATCAGCAAAAGTAATGATTCGTGATGGATGTCATATGATATAACCATTTATCAATCTCTTGATATATATATATATATATATATATATATATATATATATATATATATATATATATATATATTTTCAATATTCTCTTGTGATGTATGTTTGAATGAGTTACCCAGTGTCTGAAGGTGAGCTAATATAATTTAGCTGCCATAATGGACTTCCTTTCGTTATTCAATCAGTAGGTTAAGGTATTCTATATATAAATAAGTATGATCAATCTTCATGAAAGTAAAGAATAACAACAACGAAGAAGGATTAAAGTGGTGAGAAGAATTTAAAAAAGATACTTAAAAATAAACGATGTGAGAATGCACATAAGTGTACATGGTTATTTGTGGCCAATCACGTGTGTCAGTATCCATGTGTTATTTCTTACCCACTAATATACTTTCTATATATTTAGCTATCGAGTGTATCTGTACATCCGTCTATCTGTCTACTGACCTGTTGATCCATTCATCCACACAGCTCCCACTCACATTTATTGAAGGGAGTAGTCTGACAATTATCTGACAATTATAGATGGCAATTGTTGTGAATTTAATTCATAACTTCCTGACAGTTCTATGCCTCCCAGTATGTGTCCATTTCTCACTCTCTCTCTCGCTCTCTTTCTCTCTCTCTCTCTCACTCTCGCTCTCTATCATTTTATCTATCTATCTATTTTTCTATCTATCTATCTATCTCTCTCTCTCTCTATCTCTATCTCTATATATGTATTTCTCTCTCTCTTTCTTTCCTATATATATATATATATATATATATATTATATATATATATATATATATATATATATATATATATATATATATATATATATATATATATATATATATACCTATCAAAATTAGTGATAACTATTTGTTTTATAATTATATATTCTTTGATAATTTATAATACTTATAATAGTAAAACGAATTAAATTGATAACAATATTCAAAACAGTAAAAAGTACTACAGATTTCCTGTTTAATATGACCTAATTACGTCAATGTAAATGATTTTTTATAACCTATACGAAAATAATAATTTAGTATGTTCTTTGCTTCACAGACTCCTCTCTGTTCAATAGGAATGCGTCCGTAATAACAACTAACATTTCGAAAGAGGTGTCTCAACACTGACAAATTCCCTTGTCAACATTCATTGCTAAAACACAGTAATTTAGATATAAACAGATAACCACAATTGTTATAGGCGTTACTTTATTAATACTAATGACAATTCTATATAGTTAATAAAACTTAGGCTATGATTCTAAGTTTCATCTTTAGATAGTGAACATAAACCGCTGCCTGTCAATAAATCACTCAGTTAATTTATTTTTCAAAACAAATGCCTTTCCTGTTTTAATGGAAGTCTTAGCATTCCAGTTCATGCCACATTTAACACTAGATCAGGTTTAATTCTAGACGTACGTTTAGGTGAAGAGACGACTGGCTAGAATTGCAGCCAATCTATGTCTCTCTTGTACAAGCCTACTACGAAGAATGTAGCCAATTATATCAACTTATAGTTATCCGGAATGGAATTATATTGTGAACTAATCTGGGGCTAGATCTCTCTTTGAGCTTTTTATATTCAAATTGGTTTGCTGATTAACTGCAAGAAAACAATAATGATAACGCAAGAAGTATAGATATTTAGGTGTATCGATATCACAGTTGAGTTGATGGACCTCAGCAACATTCAATGGCGGGACACCGGGCCGAGTGGAGTATGTCAAGAAAACCAATCACTCAAAGACAGGTGTCAGTCAGAATAACAGTCTCAATCTGGAGGTTAGCAAAGTGCGATTAATGGGTTCAGTGGAATAGATGAATTGATATGATTTCGGTTATGAAGCCTTGGTGCAAGTCACACCTGGAACAAATGGCCAAATGGCTTCTGCTAAGGGATATAAATCCCACAAACAGCGGCATTTAAGCTGGATTTGAACACCCCGATCGATCTGGGGGCTTGCAGCTCAGTGCTTCACATAAATGCGCCATCTGAACGCTCCTTGCTCAAACAATGGTACATTGTATACTCTCCGACAGCCAATCAATCAATCAGTCAAATTTCCTAGTGAGTCATTAACTTAGAAGGTAGTCGTGTCATATAGTCAGTCTGTCGATCAACTAGCTACTCAATAAATCAACCAACTAACACGCCTGCCAGCATACAGTTTCTGACAGATAGAATTCGTCATCATCAGATCAATCATTAATAATACGTTTGTGTAATAAGAAATTAACTCCTCCATTCTAATAGCCTTATCGTTTTAAGTAACTGGTATGTTACAGCCTATGCCGGCCTGTTTTTACTAAACAACATATAGTGCGTATACAAATCCTTTAGGTGAAATATATGTTTTCTCCATCGGGCAAACAACTTCCATGTATTAATTTGTTTGGAACAAGGTGCCCAGAGACTTTCTTTTTAAGATATTCGTCTAATGTTTTGTTACTATTATCTAGTAGAACACAGTGTTCTTGGTCATTTGGCTACAGTTCTTAGTAATTTGGTTTGCACAATATATACATGTCTTCTTGTTATCATTACACACACACACACACACACACGCACACACATACAACACACACACAACACACACACACACACACACACACACACACACACACACACACACACACACACACACACACACACACACACACACATATATATATATATATATATATATATTTATATATATATATATAGCACTGCATGCTGACAATAAAACATCATATTTATATATAACCAAAACCCTTATAATCAAATATTACATATTTGCCTTTACCAAATTAGATAGATATCTATGAACATTAGAACCGTCGATCGATGGATGTTACTTTACTGATAATAGGCCATTAAAGCCATCATTTTACAGTTTATGTTATATAAATGTATTAAGATGAAGAAATATGTAGCATCAGTTGTCTGAGTTGTCTATTACCGAAATAAGAATATTCACTGTCTAAAAGCAGTCGTAGCAAGAAGGTATTTTTGTCTCTTTAATCCAAGCCTTTAGTTTCATTGTAATTCCCTACTATATGCTATTTCTAATTGTAACATGATTTGCCTTCAGGGAATGTTAGAATGTTCTAGCTACGATATTGACAAATACTCTAAAATACGATCAGCTAATTAATCAACACCTATATCGATTATCCGTTAGTCAGCTTGTTTATTTCGGGGTTTTCTAATAACTCATTCAGATATCAATGAGGCGGCACCTAAACACCTATAATAACTGGAGTTCGTTCACTCGAGCCAATTCGAAGTAATGGTTTCAACTGGTCAGATTTTGTAGGAACCTGTTATATGGCATATAGCTACTTCATGGGTCACCTTCAAAGCAGAGATAAAAGTAACTGTTTTACTTGTGAAAGTTTAATTCGTTCATGAAAGTCAATTATCGAAGTTGCTAAAAATAATAATAATTGATGACATTTGGCATTTGGTATTAATTTACCACGATTTATACCACATTATTATTAATAATCGTATTATTATTATTATTTGTAGTAGAAGTAGTAGTAGTCGTTGTAGTTAGAGTAGTAGTAGTAGTAGTAGTAGTAGTAGTACTACAACTACAACAACAACGACCACTACTAGCAAAAGTAGTCTTAGAAGTAGCAATGGCAGTATTCATTTATCTATTAACTATGTCATTGACTAGTATAAATTAATTAATAAATAATCTTCTTGGTTTATGGATTTTATGGATATAAAATATATGTCTATCAAATGCTTAAAAGAAGCAAGGTACATCACCTGTTTATTCTCTACATACGTTCTCATAGGACTCATCATTCAGCGACACTTGCAGTCCTTTATTAAGTATAATAACATTTACTTTGCAAATAACCTTACTTTTATATTATTTCAGTTGTCAAGCCAACAATCTTTATATACTAATATTGCTTTACGCCGTGCTGGTCCTTAAACAATAATTAATTGGTTTAGTTGGTTTCCTTTCAAATGGAAGAAGAACATCATGTTCTAACATTGTAACTTATCACGTACAACAAAGCTTTTAATGTTAAAACAAATTTAGAAAAAGAAAATGATTAAATTATCAATGGCAAATTATTTTAAAATATATATTTTACTAATACAGATATATATCTGAACTGAGCGAGTGCAAATGTAATTCTACATACATATGTCAGCAACCAATATAAATTATTACTTTTCCATTTCTGCGAATAATCATCGGTTATAATTGCAATGTAGGAAGTGTTCATTTAAGAAGGCACGTCTATTTCTTGTTTCATTTTAAGTTCATATTTTTCTCAGTAGCCTCAAAAATAAATTCTTTTGTCAATGACTAATGAATTACTCAATCACATTTCACGAGTCTACAGATCGAGTCACACAGGAATTTGCAGACGTTAGTTATAAAGCTAAACAGACTGCTCCTCGAGAGAGAGAGAGAAAACCAGCGATGCATTTTCATTGTATGGAATAATTTAAATTAAGACTACTGTCGTTAGTTCATCAAATCGTAAAGATTGATTGCTGGTCTGGTACAACCGTGCCTCAGGAAAAAAAGATGAATTTAATATATCACGAAGAGAACATTGTTTATCTCATACCAGAAACGTTACAATTTTCTTCGTCTAAGTTTAACATTCTGGGGAAAACATTAGGCTGATATTATAATTTATTGTTACAATGAGAGCAAATTTACATCTTAATCTATGCTCTATTTGAAACTGCAACATTATAAACCATTTATTTTTGTAAATAATTTATTATTATATTACTCGAAAATAATTGTGTGTCCGTGTGTTTGTGTGTGTTTGTTTGTTTGAGTGCGTGTGCATATATTTTTGTGTATATATGAATGTATATGTATGTGGAAGTATATATGTGGAAGTATATATATATATGAAAATGGTGAATATGGATAACGACGTTCAGTTATCAATATATTAATCAGCTGGTCGCGTCTTAATAGAAACACATTAAAAGTGAAATGCATTCATTATTCAATCTAGGATAATTTTGATGTTTTCTGGAGATGAGGGATTTGATATTTGATTTTGCCCATTTAACCGCATCTAAAACTATTTGTTTTATTATTATATAAATGGGCAAAGGTAAAACATGTTTTTTTTTAACTTAAGTTCAGATGCACACTAAATGATTTGTTCTTCGATGAATGACATAAATGTAAATGTTGATGTCTTACGGCCATTGGTGTGCACAACGTAGGCTAAATGGTTAATGAGGAGAAGTGAAAGATGAAACTCCCTTCTAGCATAGCCTGGCTGGTGTTTGAACCCAGATGCAATAGATATGTGGCCAACCGCGGTACCAGTTAGGCCAAGTAGGCCTCGTTAGATGAAAGACAAAGGTAAATAATAATAATAATAATAATAATAATAATTTTGGACACTTGAGTCATATGTTACAGGTGGTCAGGGATAGTGATAAACGCTAGTTTTGTTTTACTGAGGCTCATCATTTTATTTTGTTTCAAAGATAAATAGAAATTTATCACCCGTGTAATTAAACTTAATTCACATGGTTTTGTCTCTCAAATAGTCAGATGTCGAATTGTATCATAAGATGTGTCATTAAATTGAGGAAAATGCCTCAATATTTTTCTAACAATTATTTTGTTTAATCATTTATACTATTATCTTTCGTGAAAAAAAAAAATATTGCTGTGGATTCAGAAAAAAAGATAAGTGATAATAAAGTTTAAAATATCCTATCACCTATTATGGGTTATATTGTTCTCTAGCGGTTATGCTGACCAATATATAACTAATTTATTTTTATCATATGAGACTGCAGCTTGCCACAATGTTCTTTTTGATAAGGTGTTATATTTCTTGTCGTAATCATGACTTTGTAGTTAAACAGACTGTTTTCATCGTTATCAAACAGGATAATTACAGAAATATGAACTGTTCTTACATAATGTGATTTGAGATTATAAATTCCATAACATATGTTACTTCTTCGTACATACATTAATTAAATCTAAAAAACTATAATAGCTTCAGCATGGTCAGTTATTACGTCATAAACAAATTGAGTTATATAAATTGCTTTACCATCCTACAAAAAGTCAAGATTCAGCAATAATTCTTAGTTTAATTCGAATATTATTATATAAATAAATATCCGTTCTGTATTTACTGTGGTGTGTTAGTTAATTTTTGTTTCTAAGTTATACGGAAACTTGTTATTTGAATAACAAACTCAAATTATACATGATGTTCTCTTTCAAACTGTCAGATGTCGAATTGTATGTTAAATTATATCTTACCTTTAATTAAAAGCCCTCATTTGTTTCTTACCATTATAATTATTAATCAACATCCGTATTATATTTTGTTCAGAAAATGGCTAATGTAGCATATTTAGATGAATACAGAGAGATGTGGATATTTTGTTCATCCCATGGCGAAATCTATTCTGATTTAAACTTCAATCTAGCCTTATAGCTTGCAAATATAAAAGTAACAAATACACTTCGTTTGCAACTATATATCGGTTTGTTAATTAGGACTGAGAATTGTTTAGCATATGTGTGATTTATATTCGAACATGAAGAGAATAATCTCAGACCGTAGCTTGATACAATTTCTTTTCGAAGATGTGTTAACGTAGTTGTTGTATTGAGTACTCTCAAGCCAAATAGACTGTTGTCTTCCTGTTAATTTGTGATCTTGAGGCACAGACAGGTGAACATTTCATTGAGTATTTTGATTCGTTTTAATTTGCATTTACTTATGGCAATAATAAGACGTGACAAACCCGGTAACAGCTAGGAAGGAAGTAAAATCTACCTACCTTATTCAACATTTCCTACAGGAATAATAGTCCCAGAAACCTACTTCGTTAATGAAGATGCGCAGGATATCTGACACTAAATCTTACGGAAAACATTTATTTGTGTTCCCTGATTCACAACAAGTCTTTCGAAATAAATTACTTCAAATCTCTCTCTAATTGTGCAAATGGAGTTCTTCTCTGTAATTAATCTCCAAATAATTCAAGGAAACCATCTTAGTAGTTTTAAATATCTGACCAAAGAAGTTTATTTGTGCCATCAATAACGGACGAAGTACGTTCGGTTTTGGCTGTGTTTACAGGTTTTTATCCATTTTGATTGATCGGTCATAGCTTTACAAATCTCCAGAACGGTTGATAAATGTACATAAAACATCTTCCTTCTAAACAAAGTATCTTGAGAAACCCCTCATTCTTTGAAGAATTCTCTAAATACGCAGGTAACAAGACCATTATCTCATTTGTTGTCTTTTAAGCCATGCGATAAATAGGTTTCTACTTAACTTTCCATGAAGCTGGTATTTATTGAAGATATAACAAATTTGGGTGTACTGAAAAATGCTGAAGATGAATAATAATAAGACCGAATTGATTGTTTTCCCATCCAAGCAACTGAAGAAAATTGATCATATATTCCCTGTATTATATTTATATGTAAGTAATCATATTATTAAATAGGAAATATGGAACTTATTTATAAGTACATAAATGATGAGACCAGCAATACTGGTCCGAGCCTTTTTAATTTCTCGAATAGACTATAGCATTGTTTGTTTTATATATATATATATATATATATATATATATATATATATATATATATATATATATATATATATATATATTCCTTTCCCATCCAAACAGCCTATTACGAGTGCAGAACTGTCCTGCACGTTAGATGACAAGCACTAGTAAAAGAGAACATAAAATAAAAGCTTTGTTCCAGTTGCACTGTACAAGCAATGTACGGTGTAAATCATTCGGAACATCAACCCCCAGACTATGGAATATATTGGTAAAGTATATTACACTTGCTGGAAGAAAATAAATATTGCGTAAAATTCATAAATCCTACTTATTTAAATTAACCTATATATAATATAAAAATCAGTGTATTGATGTATAAAAAATGTCTATGATATATAAGCTTAGAACATATATCAAGTATGATTTAAATATAAAGTACCTTATAGCATTTCAAGTTGGAAAACAAACACAACAAAATTAATTATTATTATTATTATTATTATCATGATCATGATTGTGATAAGGATAATGATGATGATGATGATCATCATCATCATCATAAATGATTGATTCATTGATTCTTTAAATAATTAATTACAAACTTATTGAAAATTGAAAAGAAAAGAAAATGTATTGAGACACCAGGTGTCACTATGGTCTGTTTAGCCAAAGATCAAATGTTACTTTCATCTTTCTCTTTACCGTATTTAGATTGGACTGCCCATTTAGACTAACATGAGCATAAAAGTAGCCATCAAATAAATCATCCCTATATTAATGTAAAAATAGGGATTTACAATAATACTATCTTATTTCCATATATTAACCAGTATTAGATTCAGATATACCACGATGATCCGAAAGTATATATGCATTTATGTAGTTGAAGGTTGTTAACTTAAACCGCATTTATGTAAATAAGCATAATTATATAACAAATCTCGATTAATATATTCTGTTTTGTGGAATTATCGTATAAGCGTATATGGCTCTCTCGCCGACTCGTGTGTACATCTATCATAATAACAATGAATCGATAACATAATTAAATTAATGTCCTAGTTATAATCTAACTGACTAACAATCTAAACTATTTTTCGACTAACTTAATGATAGAGACGCTGATAGATATAACCATATATTGGAGAACACAGAGATATACAGAGAGAACGCTGATTTACTTACTGAACTGACCTTGTCGTATAATCACAAGGTAACCCAACTACCATAAAACTCCACCACCTGACTGACTGACTGACTCACTGACTCACTGACTGGCTCACTGACTGACTGACTCACTCACTCACTCACTTAATCACTCACTCACTTGCTCACTTATTAATTCTGTATTCACTGAAGTAATCAATCAACCTATCAATCGATTAACCAATCAATCAATCAAACAATCAATCAATAAATCACTTACTCACATACTCGTTCCGCAGCAGGCGTCACAGATTAATTCATTTAGTTAAATGAATAAATCTATAATCATGGTTTGCATACAGTATTAGGGCATTAATTATTGACAAAGACTCTCTTTGCACAATTCGCTTACGAAGTCCTTTTCAAGTCCTTTTTATTTTAAACAACATTTTCAGAAAATAGGTTGCATTTGCAGAGATCTAGATAATCGCTCATGTTCGTTAATGATGTAGGCTTCTTGGACTAATGCTCCTCGTAAGTGGTGATTGACGAGGTACGTAGATTTATGTCGCTGCAATAATTCATCGGTTTTGACACCAACGTTTTAATGCCACGATAACTAAATCTGATTTTAAAGGAATCACGGCACGGACTGAAAAGTTAACCTGTATGCGTGACAAAATTACAAATGAAAGAACGATAAGCCTCTGCGTGAGAGTACTTATCACGGCACCAAATATAGCGCATTATTGAAAGAACATTGAATCAAGCTACAGTCTCAAATTATTCTTGTTTTAATATTCGGATACTGATTACAAACGGTCAATCAAGAATTCGCCATAATTATCTCACCACGATAATTGCTAAAGAACAGTTAGCTTTTATTTAATTAACGCCCATTTTAACTATAAAAAAACATTAAAACTCGTAATAAATTGTACCATAAAAGATGTTCATATCTGATATTTATTCACAAAAGAGATACTGAAAATTATTAACAATAATAATGGTAAGAAACAAAACAAAGATTTATAATCAATTTAAGGTTATAATTTAGAATACAATTCGACTGCTGACACGTGAAAGGGTCAACTTACGTAGGAATAATGTTTACTATGCAAGTGATAGGTTTCTATATGCCTTTGATACGAATGAAAATGACCCACCAAAGTAGTATATAAATGGAGCTCAATTCATCTTAGGCGACTAGTGAGCTCTGGTGGCCTAGTGGTTAAGCACCCGGCACTTGGTGCCAACGGTCGCAGGTTCGAACCCCGCAAGAGGTCGAAACTTTTCCAGGGATTAATTTCTCGGCTCACTATATCGTGGGTGCTGACCACGTTAAATGGCGCTGCTGTCTCCACTGAATTATTTAAAATAAAGGGGGACGTTAAAAACCCCCTGAAGACGTAAAACACTCTGGCAGTGACCACCCTCAGGGTATTTCGGCTCCATCTTTCCGTACTGCTCCCTGTGAGTGTGGGGGAGGAGGTTTCTCAACCACTCCAATATAGAGGCTGTGCTGATTAAGCGACAGCCTGGGGATTCTCCCCGAACAACAAAACCATCTTAGGCGAGATGAAAATAAAAATGTCCGAACTTGACATCATTACAATTTACTGCCCAAATGACAAATAACTCTCTCTTGATGATATTTATATATCTGAGAGTAACTTCTTATTTCTTGTAAACTTCAACATCCATTCCCAGAGCTGGGGTACTACAATATTAACAAACGATGAGATAGAAAGCTGGCAACATAAAAATAAAATTAATCCCATCAATGACAGACTTGATCAACAATAGTTATATTTGAGGCGTTCGCATTCCATAAAATCATTAGTTCAGAAGTAGGATAAGAGTTAGGAGGAAGTGACCATCGACAGAACTTCCCTGCCTTACGTGCTGACCAAATCCATACAGTTCCACAGCCCTCAGGGAGAGTCGGGAAAGAATATGCGCCTTTCTGGAATACAATAAAATGGTATATGACGAAATGACTCGATTATGAGAAGAATCACAGTATAAACGGACCCCAAAGACAGTTTAAAGTTCCAACATGTAAAAGCTATATACGTCATCAGAAATATTGAATCAAAATAAAAATAAAAAATCGATAGACAAAATCATTGCACCCAACTTGCACCACATTGCGAAAACTTACTAAACAAATACATGAGGAATAATTCCATGGACATGAGATAACTCGGTAAAATAACTTACGGGTAAGAAATACGATGACCTTTTAGCTTTCTGCAATATGTCACATGAATAGAAAGAGGGGGTACCGATACTCTGATGAAAAGAAAGAAAGAAAAAAAACAAAGGGCCAGCAGCTACAAACTTAGCAGCATAACTAGCTGTGTCTGCAAGACGGCCAACGCAGCAATAATGTACTTAAGCGCTATGGAGTACACAAGGGTAGAGTACTGTCACCTGCTTTCTTCATCAACTTCAATGTTTTGGGCACACCAGGACCAAAAGAGGGTATGCAGGACTGACCTTGTTTTGTGGAGTTTGAATGAATATGCAACATCATCAATATATGGCATGATGCAGTTTGCCTTTGACAATGTTACGTCTTGGGCTGAAGACTGCTGTATGACAACAATAAAAGTCTCACTCTCCACAAACCAGGAAGAATACAACCCAGGTCTTGATCACACACCTCTCCAATATCAGGAACAACGTCCAAATATGGGCGTCATCTCTGACCAACCACAGACAAGGTAGTCACACGTAGAGATAGCCGAGACCAAAGCTATAAAAATCAAAACAGTAGTCGGCAACACATGTTTAGCTGATCATAACATATTGAAGTGTCTACCAAGTAGCAAGTATAGAGTACATCACTCCTGATGCAACGTAATTGACAACGCCCAGATAACGCCTAACAAGTTCATCCTGTCAGCTGCATCTCACCAAAGGAACCAAAAAAATGGAAATTGTAAAGCTCTGCACGGTGGTCAAACACCTCATCCCGTGAGTGAATCATAAAAAAGAAACCATGATGCTGGCCATGATTATTAAACAACAGTCAGAGACATGATCGATACGCATATATACAGATGCAACAATTACAGCGGTAAACGAAGGAGCTTTAATATACATCATGACCACAGAGAATGTGCACATTTCCCCTCATAGAAGTACTGCACAAACTATGCTGCGGAGGTTGAGGCTCTCCTTGATGCTGCTAAACTGCTCACATGTACTCTTTCTCACAGATGCTCTATACGCCCTCCGGACGTTTGAAAACAAAGAACTTAACCGATTATCAGACGTACTCTATTCTATTAACTGTATCGCTCAAGTCGTATTACGTGGATCTGTGCTGAGTGTAATATACTAGGAAACATAAAAACACTGGCACAACTAGACATAGCTAAAGAACAGTGGGATAAATGGTGAAGATACGACGGCATGAAATCCCATATTATATATATTTAAACACCTCCAGAATAAACCATTAGTTATTACCTAATATATGGTCAGGAACACGTCATCATTTTCCGAATAAGGACTAGACGAAATAAATCGAAACAGCTCATCCAAAGAGGTCCCGTCTGGTACCTTCTTCCATGTCTTCCTGGGTAGAGGCAGAATAGACGACTGAACATATCTTCGAAGACTGCATATACCTGGAGCAGCTCAGGGATAATACTTTAATAAATACAACAATTCTCCAGAAGATACACAAAAAGTGATCTCCAGAGAACAGTACTGTTCATATTTACTGTCCGCTTCGATGTGTTGCCAATAGGGCCAAAACAAGAAGAAGAATGATTAAGAGCACACTCATCAATTGAATCAACGTTCAACAATTTTGTACAACTGATCATATCTTTTTGAAAGAAGAAATCCAATTTTGTTGGTACTTGATGAAATATCATGCCAAAAACCTCCTCTATTTGTAATTACGTCTTTCTTTGCTTAACATTGTTATACATGAAATAAGTGACTAAATATACAGGCAAATACAGTTGTCGAGGATCTAAAACAATATCTAAAGCTTTGCAACCCAGTTTTAAATCTATGAACTATGATAACCACATTCCTACTTCTAATCACGTGGCTAATTATATATATATATATATATATATATATATATATATATATATATATATATATATATTGGGGTATGCGTGTGTGCGTGTGTGTATGAGTGTGTATGTGGGGGTGCATGTGTGTGTGTCGTTGCTCGAATAATCCCCGATAGCATAGTGTTACGACTTTTGTGTTTCTAAACATATAGCTCCATGTAAAACGAGAACATAACATGAAAGTTAGGTTCCACTTTATGGAGAAATTAATGAAGAACAATTTTCAGGCATATGGTGAAAGATGAAATATGAATGTCCAGCACAATAAATTGCATGCCATTACAAAGAAACATATATAAAACAAACAAACTTATAGGGCTATTAGACAACTAACAATATTGAATAATGTGTCTGTACATTGTGTTGCCTCTACTACGTTGTTATGAACATAGCGATAAGCTCCAATGAATTAAAACTAAATAAATAAAGGACACACTCGCTATTACAGTCATATAGCCATATGTTTATTCGTAGATTTAGGATTTAGGATTGTACGTTCTACTGTGTCTTAACGTATTTGGTAAATCGATTTAAATGATCCACGGGTATATAATTAATAGAAATATATTTATAACAAAATAGAACAAAATAATATAGAAAGTGTTTTTAATTTGAAAATCAAATGCAATAGTAATCTTTAAATAAGCTGTATATAGATCGACCTCCATACACCTTAAATAATTGATGACGTTAGGATAATCTTAATATAATATATATAAATAAATAAATAAAGTACACCTCAATAAATAGCTTTATACAATCGATAACTGCTTCGGCAATATTTTATATTTTACGGAATTATTTATAACCGTACATTGTGATAGCTACGGACTATCATGATTTACATGCAGTATAAATATATTAAAACAAGAATTCCAAATAAATTAAAGATTGACATTGAGTTGTTGTTTATGTTATGCAATTAAGTACAACACAAAAACAAATATTTAACACAAAACAAACTCGCGATAAAGCCATAATTCAAATCTATTCTAAAGCATCTCGTGAAAATATAAATCAGAAATGCATGACGCATGCTATTATTTAAATGATACATAGTTTTCTTTAATTTTATTTGTTCATCTGTCCTTTAATTATTAAATGCTTTCAATATAACTGAAAATATGCCATTATTATTCTAGCATAAGATTGGGTCAGTGAGTGAGTGAGTGAGTGAGTGAATGAGTGAGTGAGTGAGTCAATAAGTGAGTGAGTGATTGAGTGAGTGAGTGAATCAGTGTGTGTCAGTGTGTCAGTCAGTGAGTGAGTGAATCAGTGTGTGAGTGAATGATTGAGTCAGTGAATGAGTGAGTCAGTGAATGAGTCAGTGAGTGAGTTTAATAGATCAGGCAATTTGAATAAAATCCATAATTTGTTCTGTAACCTGTGAGTTGACATTGGGGAAGATTGATCTAGTTAATTGTTTTGAGGTTTTTATCTACTTCAAAAGCGACTGACATTGGTTCAATCTAGAAGGCTAACAATTTTGTATCAGGTCGCATACATACAAACATACTAATCCACTCAGTCGATTTGAAACAATGAATTAAAACGTACAGAAAGCTAGTCCAGTTGGAACAAAATTAGTGTTTTCCTACGAATTATAGTAATTTATTAAGCACCTTCAAAGCGAAATGCTCTAGGGCGCCATATATTTAAATCTGAATTAAAACACGCTCTAATATGATATAGCAGAAACATATTATATATAAATACGCTAGTTTGTTTTAGAATTTAGCAAAGTTATAAAAAAAATTGTTTTAAGAAAATACATGTTTTGCTTCTTGCAAGATTAATATTATTATTCCAATGTTTGGTGGTTGATACTCGTGAGGATTCTTTCCCGTACATTGATATGCGGCTTTTGGCGCCGGCAATGAGGTTTCTCGGTTAGATACAACTTTACCTAGGTAAAGGCCTTTTCTTTACTGGCAAAGGAATATACTAAACGCTTCCAAATTATTGGATGATTGATTACAACTCTCAGTGTGCAATTTCAAAAGAGCAGTTTATGTTCAATGACCACTACGATAAGTAGACTTATAACTCTCATTTTGGGTTAAATCCTCTTATATATGACTTGCTATTGCCTTTTCAGTAAGCTTGGAGATGAAAAGGAGGACATAAACAGGACGGTAATTCTTCATATACTCTTAGTCCAAACTAGAACTCTTAGACAGCGGGGTTATGGTGGCTCGTTTCAAACACAACCGTATCATTAAATCATCCATCAGTTATCAGTAACAGAAATTAATGCATACATTCTTTTAAAAGCTAATTGAACAATTCCACAAAAAGTCATCCTACTTGTGCCCAAATCATGCAAGTGGCCCGCTGATACGACGACCACATCAGCGTGAACTGTGCCAATTACTACTTTCTTTATAGCACGCTTTTCGCAATCAGCATCATGTAGGAGTATTCGAGTGTCCTCTTCCTCGTGAGTACACGGCTGCAGGCTTTCAATGTCAACCAACTCGTAGTGAGTCCGCCGTCATGATATTCTCATCCTTTGTACTAAGAAGAACCTTTTCACTTGCGTCACCTGATCCTATGCACTAACCCAGGCAATGGAACATATTGTCTTTATTTCAATGAATCCGGGGGAAGCTTTCTTAGTTCGGTGGGATGGAAGCACCTGAAGAACTTGTTGTTGTTGCGATGTGTCACTGTTGATCCCGCATTCCCTCGTCAACTGCAAATATCTATCACACCCAATATATTTATCCTATCGAAAGACTCCAACTTAGAGAAGATACGGGATCAATATTTGCTTGGTATAGTGCTGGAATTTTCCGCTGTCTCTTCGTTCAGCATGTGATTAATGGCAGCATCATCTAACACCTTGGCTGGTTTTCATGCTCAAAGATATCAATATCTTAACAAGCAATGTACATCCGAGAATATATGATATAGTCGGTCTACGGTGATAGAAAATGCAGTTTGCTATTTGATTTTTGGCTTCTCATGAGGAGTTTTGAATAGTGGTAATTTATTCTTGTTCACAACATCACCAAGGTGCTTGCTTACTGAATTTTTCAATCCTTCTCCCACAAGGATATGACATTGTTGTTTCCCAATGTTCTCAACATTGTACACTGTGTGTATCATGCCTTTGCCGGTAATGATTTTGATATCCAAACTAAATAGATTACCACTATATTTCAAATTTCGTCAAATGCAGACACCAGAGCGTGTACTCCTTTGGCAAATTATCTTGGACACAAGCTTATTGTTCATGGTGTTTATGGGATTTATCTTTATCATTCGCTGCTTTGAAGCTCTTTGAAGATTGTTTTTAGTTAGAGCGCTTGAACAGGCCGCTCCCACGAATTCTCTATATTTACACAAATTGTGTTGGATATCGGTGTCATTCATTTGTGAAAGTATGCATGGTTGTGTGTGAATAGACATAGACCGCTACTATCTATTTGGATTTGACTTTTCGACACTATCTGGATCACTAACAGTTGGAATATCCAGAATAGGATATTGATCATAGTGTGCATTGAACCATGTCAATTGCGTATACCAGGTCATTGCTCTTGGCTTTGAAGCCAACAGAGCTCAATATCAAACATAAACTAAGGCACACAATACAGACGCTCAATCTGAGCAGATCTGGGACATACACTAGAAGAGAAACAAAGGCTGGCAGGCGAATCATTAGGCGAATACCACGTATTATAAGGAGGGACTTTAACCAGGCAACGGTCATATATATTGATAAACAACATGGTGTAAATGCGACAAACCTTGTGCACCTAGTTAACTCAAATGGAATATCTGTTTCTAGTGTACCAACAAACGATACCGTGTCTCTACTATACTTACCTTAGTGTCTTCAAGACATGACCCACCTATAGGGTCAAAGATTAACAGGATGAATTAACATATTAACATGAGAATCTTCACCCAGTCAGGATGATACATCCAGACTGTAAAGCCACCAATCCATTGACTCTTGTATATCTGAGTAAAGAACAAAGCAATGTCCATTTGTGACTTCATTATATCAAACGGTGTAGATATTTTGGCTATAACTGAAACCTGGTTAGGAACTGTTATTGATGATCATGTACTATCTGGTCTTATTCCCTCTGGATATGGCATTCTCCACATAGCTCGATCAGGATCACGTGGTGGAGGTGTAACTGTAGTGTATAACAAGGACTAAATATTAAGAAGATTGTTTCAACCACGAGTGATGTACACGCATAGAATGGTTTCACAAATACAGTGTTATTTGATGAATGGGCTTCCTGTCTGGATGAACTGGCTGTTGTACCACAACAGTTAATTATCACAGGTGACCTGAACGTTCATCTTGACAAACCAGATTCACCTGATGTCCATCAGTTCTCAGGATTATTAGAGCCGCATGGTTTAGTTCAGCACGTAAAGGCTGCCACACACATTCAAGGTCATACTTTGGAAGTTGTAATCACACGAGAAGACAGTTCCATCCTTCGTGACACACCCTTGGTTATGGATCCATTCCTCGTTAACGCCAGAGGAAATTCATCCGTTGATCATATGGCTATTGAAATGAAGCTAGATATTGGCAAACCAAAATCTACAAGGAAGGAAATTACTTTTCGGAAGCTCCGTGCTATACCTGCGCCGGATTTTACCAAGTATATTGACTCAACTCCTAGCTTGCAATGTACATCTGGATCCGTGGATGATCTCATCTCCGCCTATGATTCTGGCATTAGGAGACTGATGGAGAAACATGCCCCATTGCAGGTTAAAACAATAACTTTGAGACCAAATGCTCCTTGGTACACAGAATATATCTGCCAAACCAAACACAAGCGGAGAAAAGCTGAATGACTCTGGAGAAGAACAAAACTGACTATACATCACCAGATGTTCAAGGAAGAATGTCGTAATGTCATTGCTCTACTTATCAAAGCCAAGAAGGAATACTACTCCAACAAGATAGTAGAGTGCGGTACTGAATCTAAGCAGTTGTTCAGGTTAGCCAAGCACGTAATGGGACAAAAAAGTGAAGTTATAATACCTAGTTGTCCATCAGATAGGGATTTGGCTAACAGATTTGGTGTTTTTTTCGTAAATAAAATCACTACAATCAGAGACAACATCAGTGCTCTGAACAATACCACAAATGAGAACATTGTGATGACTGCTGATATCACATTTAGCGATCAACCGATGACGTCTTTCACACCTGCTACGCAAGAGGAAATCCGAAAAATCATTCTGAACGCCCCATCAAAGTCCTGTGAATTAGACCCTCTCCCTACACATCTTCAGAAAGACTGACTAGAACATCTACTCCCATTGATCACTGCTGTAATCAACGGTTCTCTGACTGAGTCCACAGTTCCTCTAAGCTTCAAGAAGGCCATCGTGCGACCACTACTGAAAAATAAAATTAGACAAAGAAGTTTTAAGGAACTACCGACCTGTTTCTAACTTGCCCTATCTGTCAAAAATCCTGGAGAAAGTTGTGGCTAAACGTCTGGAGCAGCATCTCAATGCTCACCATCTACATGATAACCTTCGGTCCACTTATCGCTCCTGTCACTCCACAGAGACGACTCTATTTAGGGTCCATCGTGATATTATTATGGCTCTCGACAACAAGCTGTCGGATCTGACAAACATCTAAATTTCGGCGTCTCACGGGGTTCGGTGCTTGGACCACGCAAGTATTGTATATACTCCAAACCGATTAGTGAAATATGTCATCGACACAACCTACTATACCATTGTTACGCAGATGACACTCAGGTATACATGGTAATTCGGCCTTCTGACTGTTGGGATAACCTTGCTACCAAAATGGAAGCATGCCTGGCATGCATTAGCTTATGGATGAGTTCCAATATGCTGAAATTAAACCAGGATAAAACCGAACTGATTGTTTTCTCATCAAAGCACCAAGCTAAGAAAACTCAGGATTTCCATCTAACAGTAGATGATCACTTACCATGGACAAACAGGTCAATGCTGTTTCCAGGGCCTGTTATTACCAGATACGCATCACTGGCTGCATCCGCCAGTTCATAACAACAGATGCCAAAGACACGTACCGCAACCTATGGAAATCGCTGTTTCAGCAAGTCAGCTGCCTCCTTGTGGAACAATTTACCAATGATGACTAGGCAGTCTAAGTTCCTCAACTTGTTCAAGAAGAATGTTAAGACGCATTACTTTCACATTGCATATACATAGCCATGTTATCATTGTTTTAATGTCTAAATCGATTTTTTTTATAATGTTTTGACGTCTATACTTGGTACACGTTTAACTACTTCTTTTATCTGTAAAGCGCCTTAGGGTAATTTTAGTGAAATTATATAGAGCGCTATATAGAATGTTGTATTATTATTATATTATTATTATTTTCAAATTTAAATATGAGTCATGATATATCCTGTCCCCCAATTATCCACCTCTCAAGAACCTGTGGATGCTCAGTAAGCGGAACTGCGCCAGTCTCCTTTATTCAATTTATTTACCTGTTCATGGCACAGGCTGATGGGCAATGCAGAGAAGAGATTCTTCGTTTTCTGTACAGGGATATGACAACTGCACTAATTCGTGTGATCGAGTGCGAAGAACCAAGCCACAATTCGAAACAAGCACTAGACATACATTATGAAGTTCCTCTCTCGAATTGATCACACAAATTGTATCACCATTGGTTGGCGCTACAGCGTAAGTTCTGAATACTTGAATTTAGGTTGCTCAGCGCATTGCTTGTCACCCCATTCTCTAAGCGAAATGGCATTATTTTCGGCGGGCAGCAGTATGAGGTATTGCTGATATGCACGTTTCTGTATTATGTATAGAGCAGGAGCTTTTACTTGTTATACGTACCTTGTACGGGTGACATGTGAATAGCGCTGGCATTGAATCAACGCGGCCCGATATGGGGAAATACTATCTCTTGCATCTGAGCTGCGGTCCAGCCACCCTCCTGCAGCCAATCACCCAACAACTTCATAAGGGTTTTCTCTATATGCCGCCCATCATCATAATAATTTTTTCTTCGCCATGAGTTTCTGGCCTGAACATGTTTTGTAGCACCATCAAGTGGTTGATCAGCAGGAATTATAGACATTTGCTGGGGATTCAGACGATACACGGCAAGCTTCACTGTGTTAATTACATGAGAGACCATGCAAATCGTAAGCGTATTTGTTTTCCCAAAAAGAGGTAGCAATGCTATTTTGGAAATGTATCCATCCATCACTGGCTTTAGGATAGCATAATAACCTACACAAGAGATATAATCATATGTGGGGGTTCGCTTCCTGTGTGTTACCTATTCGTATTAATTAGTTTCGCTCTAAAACATTATATTCTACCATATGTTTATTGTTGTGATCACACAATGAAAAGGTTATTAATTTGAACATATCTCCCATCTTTAAAATCAATATAAAAGTATTTATTGTATAAATGGATTTCTTGATCATAAATATGTTTAGCTAGATATCAGAATCATGTTTCTACGTTGCTTAGGAGCCGAGATATTACGAATATCGCATTTTGAAGGTAACCATTTTGAAATTCAAATGACAGCCAGTTAACGTGGTGATGGCGATGAGTATCTAGGCGTATGTGAATCAACACACGTTAAGTTATATGTATGCAAATGTTCATGCTTTTGTCAGTTTTTGCACGATTCTATGATATGTGGCCCTTAACCGCTGTTACTATTGTACAATATGCATTATGGGATGTAGCTTAGTTCTTACGTCTGCAAGAGAAATATGCTAGTTGATGTAAGTATGATGTAATTAGCTATTATGAATTCATTTCGCTTGAATGAACTGTTTAATCTCCATCGCATCAGCACATGCGTCTTCACAGTGTTCAGGCAGTGAAAACTTGAGAGATAAGTCAATCAGTCTGTATAATTCCCTATACATTGTTCGCAGCAGCGATTTCATTCAACGTCTTCAAGTGTTATGAAATCATTATGCAATTGTTCATCATCGCCGAACTAAGAAGAAGTGAGATATTAATCAACTTTGTGAGTATATTTCTCGTATAACTTGAATGACTGATGACCTGTCTGAGTAATTATGACTATACCCATTAGAAATATGTTCTACTATTAGGCAATGCATCGTGGTAAAAGCCGATATATGTGTATTTAAGTAAGCCTTATTACCATTCTTATTAATTGCATTCATCTGATTTATCGTTTTTATTGTTCTTGTGCCTTCAACAAAGAGTATATCCCATTTACAGGTTATTCGCATTAAGGTTGGCATTATGGTATATTAATAATATATTTGTGATGTTAATAACATTGAGAAACAGTAGACGTATACCTGTAATAAGTAATGGATACCACTAGAATCAGCAAAGGGAGTTTTAACTTCATTTAGTTTCCTGTGTTCTCTTTGTTTTTATTACTTTAATCCTTTAATGCTCTCTGAACAACCCAGTTTTATCCCGTCAGATGTGTAAGCCGATTATCTCTCCGTGCAGTAGCTTCTAATCAGTCGCGATTGTGGCCACACCTGTGACATGAAGCCTAAGTGAGTTTCCCAGAAGCAATTCTCACAAGTATAAGTGACCCATGTATTGAAACACTAACCTGGATGAATGCAGGCTAGTTTTACCCGCGTTGTACTGGCCGAGATAATAGCTCTCTTACCATTTTACAAACAGATAAAGCGGGTGAATCGTTTGCACATAACACATATCAAGGAGTAGGTATGCATTACCAAAATGAGATACTCAGGACGAAAGCCTCTGTTTACGGATGAAAGAGCCATCATATATAGGAAAACTGTCATTAAATCTCACGGAAATCAGCTGCAGGTAAAGCTGGCATATTAGTAATTTAAAGCGTCTTTATTCTACTACTTGTAAACAGGAACAGCAAAATGTATAGTGTTTTTATATATATTATATATATATATATATATATATATATATATATATATATATATATATATATATATATATTATATAGTGTTATATCCATTAGCTGTGTTAATATATAAAATAGATGCAAGAGAGTTAATGTATAATTACATCAAAATCATACATCAAAACCAAACGTTTGAATGGATTACGAAAACAATAACAGAAAAAGAAAACATGTCGTAATAATAAATACTCCTACGATGTTCCCAAGCATTTATCACTTTCTTTTAACTGTTTTAAGAAAATTGACGCTTTTAGGACGTGGTTGTTTAGGCAGTTTTATTTTTGTAATGTAAACATGTCGGATAAGATTATTTGCTTCTCGCATTAATTTATAAAACATTAATATGATTGGAAGATAATTTGAGTAGCAGAGAAAATCATGAGATAGTCAACATCATGTTTTTCTTGAGCCTGCGTTGCATTAGTTATTAAAATATCCAAGTGACGTATTCAGAAATCAAAGAGTGATGTCACCAGCGGAAGCTAAAACTGTACTGTATGAGATAAAAGATGACAGACGGAAACTTGAAAATGCATTATGTAATAAAGATCGATTTACCAAGACTCCACACATTATGAAAAGACAGTTAGAATTGGACGTGGAAGAAATACACGTGTGTCTATATAAATAGAGAAAAACAAAGGTATATATATATATATATATATATATATATATATATATATATATATATATATATATATATACATACACAATAATTAGATCAATTATATATATATATATATATATATATATATATATATATATATATATATATATATATATATATATATATATATATATATATATATATATATATATATATATAAGAAAATATAGCTATTTCTCTATACAGCATTGCTGACTGCTCATTAGGTTGTGAACTTGTAGTCTCTGCTCCTTTTCCCCTTAGTGTGCCAGAATTGACTCCACTCCATAATGAAAGGTAGCCTCGTGTGTTTATCCTTAGAAATAAATTGGATATCTCCATGGCCTAACTACTAAACCGGTTGGCCACATTCTTCTTGCTTCCATTACCATTCTAGTTTATCATGTACACAGACAATACACTAAAAACAACATTTTACCTGAAATGTATATTGATAATTGGATAAGATGGGATATTTTTCGTAAGAATTTATAATCAACATTAATTAGGTTATCTAATTTTGCTAATGAAGCATATCAACCATTATATTGATCACCAATACATTAACAATATATTCCTCTGTTATCGCTTTATTCTTGTTTTGAATCGATACTACATTGAACACGTACTACCAAACTGATCACACCTCAACTTTCAACATTATCAGAGAAAATCGCATGCCAGGTATTTGTTGACAAACGAAACTATCTGTCTATCTATCTATCAGAGATAATCTAGCATTTGGACCATAGTTAAGTTTATGAGTATCATAATGAACTAACTGACAGGCAATAGATTGACAAATTATCTTTAGGCACAGTGGTAACAATACAACCAAAAAGGTATCAAAGGGACCAGCAATGGTAAGAAAACGAACTTACTGGTATCAAAAGGACAAGATTGTCCTTAATCATGCAGGAAGGTGCAATGATCACACACACAAATATATATATATATATATATATATATATATATATATATATATATATATATATATTGATCGAATTGATCTTTATCTCCGTCTGTCATTTAGATTTCTCTTGCCTATTTTATCCAATAAAGCTTAGTCTTAAAATATCGCAAAAGCAGTAACAATATCGACAAAACGCATCATTTGTTCATCTTCTCTAATTATTTAGCAACAAATCGTTGTATTTTCTCTTCCTCTAAATTAAAGTGGAAGTTTACATTAATAATAAATCTGCCCGTGCGACAACATCCAACTAGTAACATTTTTCTGTTAAAGACAAAAGAAAGAAATGTTCATCGTCAAATCGGTATATCACATTAAGATGTTTTGTTTCCTTTTAAAGTTGTCGTAATGCGAACACAAATTGGGTTTTTGTACAGAATTCTAATGTAATGCGCTCTTGTCCATTTCAGATATAAACATAGTTGGTGGCTATAATACCAGAGATTTTCGTATTTCTCTTAACAAATACTAGTTTTCTTATATTTGTGTTAATCAATTGTGTGAGACATTTGGCAATGCAATCTGCAGCTGATTTCCATGAGATTTTATCAAAGTATTCCGGTGTCCTTTGGCTCTTTTATCAATAAACACAGATTTTAGTCCTTATTACACCACTTTCCTGAGGAATAGCCCTTCGGCCATATTATTTTAATTAATAAGAATGATAAGAAGATTTAACTAATTTCTTACTAATATAACCCACATCAGGTAAACAATTCACTACTTATTCAGTTTACTACGGACATATACATCAATAATTCCTAACAATATGTCACTTCGGGTTAGTACATTTCCATCAAACTTCATAAGGATGGTGATGATGATGATGATTGGTGTTTTACGGCCACTTTTGTTCATGAGAATGGTGAATGAAAACTATGTACAGAACAATATTTCAGCATTATTACGGATAGTTTGAATGGTGTTTTAAATAATATTCACTGCCCGAGTAATGTAACAGTTCTCGTGTTATCATGGAGAGAAAGGCGTTCTTTGAAGCGACATTAAATATGAATAACTAATTATTTAACACCTGTATGAGTTAACAACTTTTGTCTTTGCAGTCATAAGAAGAAAGCGACATCCCATAATGAAGGCACAGCGACGAAAGCAAAGAAACATTTTGATATGCGTCACTTAACATGTCATAGCCTGAATTATATATTTATTAGTAGCCAATATATTCTGGATTGATATAATTATTTCCAGAAATACTAGCTTTGTAGCCACATAGACGCAATGAATAAGCCGATTTGAGATAAGCGACGAAGCTGATCAAAGCAATGCCTTAATCACCCAATGTATATATATATATATATATATATATATATATGCGTGTGAGTGTGTGTGTGTGTGTGTGTGTGTGTGTGTGTGTGTGTGTGTGTGTGTGTTGTGGAAAGCGGCTACATGCAGGCTACGTACAAAAAGCGGAAGCACGTAAAACACATACCATTTGATACCACAGCTCGCATCAAACAACACGTGCGTGTGGTTCAATGGTGACTTGCTACATACATATCATAAACTATTTTGACACCACAGTTTACATTCAACAGTAATTTTCTGTGGTCCAAAAGAAACCTGTATATAAAACATTTCGACACCTCAGATGCTGACCTCAGCTTTAATCTGAGTTCGAATAACTAAATAAATTCTACCTATATGAACCATGTATCAATACACGTCCCACTGGTCTGGCGTCGAAGTTCTTCTCTAACCTAAGTGAAAATTCAAGCCCTATATATAGCCTCAGCGTGTTAACAAACATTACAGTTTGTTCATAACAAAGAGAATGTACACTAACTCAGTATGGACTCACTGAAGCGATTTAACTAAAATATAAACAAAATAGCAATACTGCACAATGGATTATTACTGGACTAGAACGAAATATCGTCTCAAACCGGAGTAAATACTATAATTTACTCGAACCTAACAGCTAATCCTCATACGTTTCCGTTCATCACTAAGTGAATGTTCATTCACTAAGTATATGCAGTTAGGTGTGGTGGGATCTAAATTAAAGCGCCTATCAACTGAATCTATTTGACCCATGGTCGAGAACAGCGGATTTCAGGCAGATCTCCGATACTGCGAATGACACGTCGGGATTATAATAGTTATACATATGTGTATGTGTGTGTGTGTGTGTGTGTGCGTGCGTAATTATGTGGTGGGAGTCGGTATATATGAGTGTCGGTATGTGTATGTGTCGGTATGTGTGCGTGTGTCAATATGAATGTGTGTTGATATGTGTATGTGTATGTGTGTGTGTGTGTGTATTTGTGTGTGTGTATTTGTGTGTGTATTTGTGTGTGTGTGTGTGTGTGTGTGTGTGTGTGTGTGTGTGTGTGTGTGTGTGTGTGTGTGTGTGTGTGTGTGTGTGTTTTAGCGTATATTATAAGGAACAGGCACAGAGAATCTCGAACCGTGAATTCAAACTCTGGACGTTTCTTCAGGGGACTGAATCCAGAGTGGCGACTTTTCTTGCTGAGACATGTGTAATGTCTCACCAGTCCCTAAGCCGCCCAGCAGAATCAAAATACGAATCACGTACAGCAGTGGTGTTTGGGTGTAAAACACCCAAGTCAGATCACGGCAGTAGTGAGAATGTTTAGCTTAATTATCTAACCAGCCCTATTT
Organism: Paralvinella palmiformis; assembly: GCA_025642065.1. NCBI lineage: Eukaryota > Metazoa > Annelida > Polychaeta > Terebellida > Alvinellidae > Paralvinella > Paralvinella palmiformis. The sequence goes on along the minus strand of JAODUP010000461.1, from coordinate 236,699 downwards.
ATAGCTATTTTTCAATTGCTGTATCTTTCTTCAAAGCAATACTATAGAAACTATATAACCCAATTGTTTAAATAAGGAAATTTCCAAGTTATTATCTAACTCTTTGTCAGACTAATAATTTGATCATTAGTTTGACTGACTTAATGATATAAACATTTATAGCAATAAACAAGATGGAAAAACTTAACAATTTCCAAAACAAAACCATAATTAACTCATTAACTAACTCACTCATATACGTTAATATAAGTTAATATAGGGCGCCCGAAGTCGAAATAGTGGCGCGTTGGACCACAGACCACTACCACCTGAGTTCGAATCTTGGCGTGGCCATATCTGAAGGGTGTTTCATCTTTGACTTCGCTTCATTACCTTGGGTGGTCTTTCGGTCCATTTAGCTTACCATGTCCACAAAGGTGGGCGTAAAACATCAATTATCATTATTCACCAAGATAACACATTATTACTCCACCACTCACTGATTACTAAACCAGCCACGGATTTACTCGTTTACCTAGTCAATGACTCACTTACTCACACACTAACACAATCACTTGGCGAATTACTGGCTCACTAATAGACTGAGTGAATAATTGACTGCATAACTCACCGAATAACCAACTGACATGACTAACTGATCGACTAACTGTCATTTTTTACTGATTGTCTGACTGACGGAATGACTGATTTGCTGACTGACCGACTGTCCGACTGATTGAATGTCTGACTCGAACACCCATTAACCCTTTCACTTACTCTTTCATTTATCCAGAAACTACTTACCGAAGATATTACGACATTTTGACCATCAGTGAATGGTAAAACTGTTTTCGGAAAGTTTTATTTGTAAATTTCCAGATAATATGCTTATAGGTGATTATTAGTCTTTATAAATGATGTTTGACGAGGTAATGGAATTAAAAATGTATTATTTCTACGATAACTAAATTGGATTAATAGCGAAAATCGGCTCGATGTGAAAATAACCAGTATGTGAGAAAGTCACAAAGGATATGGATAAAGACAGCCTGTTTAGCTGCATCTTTGCTGATTACAAAAAGTCATACAGCAATGTACGGAGATAAATCCTTCCAAGCATCAGCTCCCAGCCCGTGGAACAAGATGCCAAACCACATTAAATTCGCAGCAAGTAAATAATATTTTGTAAGGTTCTTAAAACCTATTTATATAAATTGGCGTGTTTATAAGTTTTAAACCATTTTATTATGTATGAAATGTATTTGAGTTATATGAGCTCAGAATATGCTTTAACAATGTTTTAAATATAAAGAGCCCTAGAGCAATACAAGATTAATAAGGCGAAACATAAAATACTATTATTACTATATTATTACGACATGAAATCTAACTTATTTTTCAAAATAACACTGTATCAAGCTACCATCTAAAGTTATTCTCTTCATTTTCCCAAATTAATCACAAACTAACTCAATAATATAGTTGACAAAAAAATGTATTGTCTAATCTGCTAGATAATAATACAATCCAGAATAGTTGGCTGCATGGTTTGTGCAAAAATATGTTCATCGGTTTGCAATTATCTTACCCTAACATAGTAGAACTTTCTCCACAAATAAATTTAAATATAATGATGCAGTAGCAATAATAATAATAATAATAATAATAATAATAATAATAATAATAATAATAATAATAATAATAATAATAATAATAATAATAATAATAATAATAATAATAATAATAGATAATAATAATAATAATAATAATAGACAAATTATGGTCCATATTTTTTAAGTACTATAATGTACAGAGGCAGCTTGCATTCTGACTGATAAACCAGAATGAATTTTGTTTATTGCTGATTAACGATTATAATAATAGTCTATATAGCTCATAATGCCACATCTGTCGCTATTAGACATGCTAAATATATTTTTAAAGTAAGCCCTGCCTCATATAACACAAACACATCTGGTACTCTGCTATTTTTGTTTTTAATAAGCGAAATTTAAATAAGTTGGTTTTAAGAACCTGATGAAATATTTATTTATTTTAACTTTTTCACCTACCATAATCCATTCTTGGAGCTGTCGTTTAGAAATATTTCACTCGTACACCACTGTGTGGCGTTTTGGTACCGTCAAATGTGGACAAGACTGGCAGCAGTTTCACTGGTATAAACATTTGGATCAGATCACTTAGATACAGTGGTGCTGTTTCGCTTCGAATGTTCCTATACACTGATTTGATACGTACAACAGCTGGAACAAAGCTGTTGATCAAATATAACTTTTAATCTCATTTTGGTTAAACAGCCCTTCTTTCGGTAATTATTTTATTCCCTTGGCACTACCGCTCCCCTCTCTCGGCATATGACCCTAGTTGATCCAGGGGACGTTCCACAAATTCATGTAACCGAGGGATTAAAACACGTTTAACAACCGTTGAAAAGTAAGATGGTAAATAAATTAAAAATAACTTATATCACTGGTATCGTTTATTTTGTTAATTGTCACAATCGTTTGCATTGAATTAAGAGAGGAACTCCGATAGGGCGGTGGTTATAGCACTGCGCTGGTCCATACCTGAGTTTGACCAGCACCGAGGCTAAACATTCCAACCAACAATAACAACGCAATCAATAACCCACGAATATTACAAATTATTATACATTCTAAAACTACACAAATAGTAGTGACAAGTTGAAATATCGTACCAATAGCAGTTGAAGACTTGGGGGGAAAAGTAGATCCGATAATGAGCACACAACAAAGAAATAAGAATCCCTTTTGATATTCCTCTTTCAGGCTGGCATCGGCTGATTAATATACTGGTTATCTGATATAAGTGTCTGCCTTGTTACTTTCATCAAAGAAACCCTTTGTTCATAACCGCGCGGAAAGCTGGAATAATCCCCTCGTGGGCTTAATCTATCCAATTTATCTGCCCAGTGTATTTTCTCCGGTATATTTTATTTTAAAACTGGCACTGGCACTGGCGCTCATACCGTCATCCCGCCAAGCTTATATCTAATTGCTTTAGGGTTAAGAATTTTATCACTTTGTGCTGATGTATTTGGTAAATACCTATAACTATTTTACAAGTGATCTCTCTATGAAATTAAATTATTTCAATAACAACATTCACAATTTTAAAGGCGAGTGTAATTGATTGAAATATGTTTCTGATAAAAATAAAAGGTAGACGTAATTTAATTTTGATTAAAAACTCTTCAGTTTATCCCCCAAATATATGGCATATAGACTGATCATTGTCTAACGAAAGTGAGAATTTAGGATAATCTACTTAATAATGAGACAATCCACAATTAAATTGCTTGAAGTATGAAACACATTTCCGCCTTCAGGATGTCTTTTGAAAATTATCCACTGACCTTTGTATCCGGGGGATAAGTAGTCGTGTAGCTATTATCTACCACTTATATCGAACTAATAAAATGCCCTGAGAGCTGCCGATTGCTTCAAGGATTTTCTGAATTTGTTGACGTGTTTGCTACTAACAGTGAACATCTTTTGATCGTATGTGATATCAATATACATTGGGATTGACAGAGGATTACAGAAACAAAACAAGTGGCTGATAATCTGAGGCAGCATGTGCAAGAAAGAATACACATACATGGTCATATCACAGATCTTGTTATCTCCTGTAATTATGACGATTTGGTGGAGGGTGTGTCTAGGTCTTCCATGTTGTCTGATTATTTCCTTATTAAAATTGATATATCTTTACAGAAACATCTGTCATAGCTAACGTTATTTCATATAGGAAATCTGATCTGATTTGGGGGATAGTATCTCTGCTATTGGATCCACCAGATCATCACCATCAACTGGTGGATCATTATAATATAAAATTGAGGGGACCTTGTAGATGAGTATGCGCCTTTCAGAAAAATGGAAATGCCCAGAAGGCCACTGCTTCCATGATACCATATGGGAATTGAAGCTGTAACGATATACAGCAGATATATTGAACAGTTGTCGATTAGGACCAATTTGTGGGTTCGTTGTTCAAGGCTAGTAAAATTCAAATTAAAAATACAGTTGACCCTGGAAAATCAGTTGTGAATACAGTGCTACAAAACATCAAACTATCCCTCCAAATTTCATCAACCCAGAAAACATTTCTTTTACTAATAACTTATAAATCTATCAAAGCCAAGACAACTGAATGTATGTATTAGGAGGTCATCCTGAAACTCAAGCTATAAAATCAAACGTTATTGCAGGTGCCTGTGATTTGGCTCAAGACATGTGGTGATTGTCCGTTTTGTGTTGCAGCCCCAAATTTGTGGAATAGGATTCTATTTGTGGAATAGGATTCTATAAATGTGTCCTCTCTTGAAAATATTAAATGCATTGTAAAAACCATACCTGTTTAAGGTTGCATTCACATATAAATTATAATTATCTTCTACATTTCTTATTGTTTTTAATAAAAAATATATTATTCCATTCTGCCCAAGATCCATAAAGCTGTGTTTTAAAAACCATTTCTAGTATAATATTTCAATCAATTATAGGCCTGCATCAAAACCAATATATATATAATTCTAGAAAAGAGCAGTTGTTTTCATTTTAAACAAACTTTTATTTTATTTAATCAAAACAGGGCATATGTAAGTTGCAACACCACTGAAACAGCATAGATTTTGGTTAAAATTATATTATTATGTTAATTTATAGAAGTTAGCCAGTAGTATTTGTTCCTCTGGATCTGTCGCCTAGATTATACCAGAAATAACGCTCCCAGAAAGAGGTATTTTACACGGCTTAGTTTTTTAATCCTTTAATAATTACTCACATGACGTTAAATATCACTTGTGGTTCGATACACACACCTATATATATATATATATATATATATATATATATATATATATATATATATATATATATATATATATATATATCACCGGACCCTGCGAATGAATTAAAGTTCTAATATTACTTGAAAAATGTTAAATATTTATGTAGCGCCAGGAATTGTTTCTTAGAAAATTATACTAATGTGCGATGAATAAATATAATTATTACAAAGAAATAAGAAACAAGTTTGATGTAGCTCCATTAAGATATCACATACTAATATATTAATTAATAAACATGATATATGCCTTTACAGCATTCATTAAAGAAGTCTCCTAATTGACAAGTCGAAAGATGCCAATACTAATTCTATTTATAATATATCATATATTAAATTATACATATTTTCTGTAATCGTATACACAGTAACATTAAATGGGAAAGAGTGGATTATGTAACGTTATTAATCTAACAGTATATCATTATTTCGGAACACAATATCTAATTATATACATGCAGTAGATATCTTGATATAAATGATCTTATGGCTTGTCATCTAAGTTTTCTTTCGCTTCACACATATTATGGAATATGAATAATTACCGGACAAAAGTGATGCGAGCTGTGTTGCTATAGTTAATGCCAACAATTATAATCGCTCAACCAAAACATCTATTTATTATGCTCAGCGTTCCCTTATTTTTGTTTAGTAAGCTCTTTATGTTCTGAGCTCATATCAATACAATTCCTTCAACCCCCCTCAAAACCTGTATTTTATATCACCGTTAATGTTATAATGTTTTACTGAACATTTTATCGAAAACAAAACATTTAATTATTGTTATTATTCACGAAATCAACTTTCTTGAACGCATAATTACAAGGTTATAGACAAATGGAACCGGGCCGGTGCTGATTTCATATTGGTGCCGTTTACAACAGGGCCACATTAACGTTCAGAATCCTTATCATTAATGGAGACAAGCTGAAAACTCCAATTACGACGATGGTGTGATAAAGAATAACGATGAAATGTTCAAAGGAAAGCTATTAGATAAAATTATGGTCAATATATCACTCGATATGAACTAAGGTATACAAGTTACATTAAATTAACTCTATAGTGAGAATGAAGGCAAGAAGGCATCTATTGGAAACAGGGATATTGCCAATAATACCAAATCACTACTCACTGAGCCTTTTTACTTTTAAAATCCGTTTAAAAATAACTTTTAAATTAACTTAAAATGCTATATATAAGTTAATTTAAAATAAATAACGAATACTGTTGCAATCAATGGGTTAAATGACAAGGAAGTATTTTACATTTGAAACATACCTGAGTTTCCGCTATCTCTGTGGTACAAATAGGTCGATCAATCCCTGTCGAGAGTGACACTTTAATTAACAAGGGTGCCAACAACCCTTCTGTCTTGTACCGTAATGGGGTTATTATTTTACGCGACTTATGTCAATACGTTGTGATTTCTTCTGGCGATCATAAGCAGATAATAGTGTAAAAACCTCCAGCTAACAAAGACATGGTGTGTGTGTAATACGTTTGTTGAACAAATAATAAATCCATATAAATTAAGTTATTTTCAAACTCTTCCTAAAACATTAGTACATGATTGCATGATGCTGTTTATATTAATTATGCTAATTGGTTCCTAACTGCATTACCGTTTAGACACACGTAAATGATGAAAGGGTGAGTAAGTTCTTAGCATCCAGATATGTTAGGGATAAGGAATGATTTTCCTGTACAGAAGTTCACCAGTTGATGTACAGATATATCATCAGTCTATCAAGAGTAATCCTGAGTAATATATTCCGGATACATTGATGTCACTGAACTGATAAAAACTATTTTCTTCTAATTAGTATTAAGTTAAATAAATTTTAAATATTCTATATTTATATTACACAAATTCAATGCTTGTAGTAGAGGAATATATATGTTAATTTAGTCGAGAAATATAAATATATACAATATAGAGGAACCCCATTAAAATCTTGACTGTGCATTTTTGTTTTAGTTATATGTTACACGTTTACAGTCTTTAGGTATTTATAGCTCTTCATTTTCAATTTTGGATACTCTTCGACCAATAACTGTTCATTATTCTAAAAGTTAAAATATGCAATTTACAGAATTATTAAGTAACCGGACATTGTATTATTCATTCATTGCAGCTTATCGTAGACTGATCAACATGGCAAACAGCCTGGATAAAGGTTTATTTAAATTATTTATTCTAAGTGCTGTATTCTTATCCAAGTATGCATTGAAAGTATTCTGTGTCTGTCTCTCTGTGTCTCTTCCTGTGTATGTCTCTCTATTTTGTATACATTTATAAGTCCATCCTTCTATCCATCCATCTATCCATCCATCTATTAAAGTCATATAACTGTTCATTATTCTAAAAGTTAAAATATGCAATTTACAGAACCCTCTCTCTCTCTCTCTCTCTCTTGTGTTGACTTAGAACAATAACACATTAACACACTTTAAAACAGATACCTTCATATACCTATGCATATCTAAATTTATAGTCAGTTTAACTTAAACATACACACGCACGAACGCATATATATATATATATATATATATATATATATATATATATATATATATATATATATATATATATATATATATATGCCTTCTGGTGGTAACTGTTAATACACTTTTGTACGTGAGAAAAATGTCACTTCCATAGCTAAGCGGTTGTATATAAGTTATTTGCAGAGAGAGGAACCAGCTACAAACTAAAAAGTAGTATTTGCCACCAAACCTAAAAGTAAACAACGCGGGCGTTTGCCAAGCCTAGTTTCGCAAGTTTTCTGATCATGGTCATAAGTTACGCCCTTTATAGGATCAAGGCACGTCAATCAACAAAATAGTTTCAGTTGAACACGTGACCGAAATTGCGTTGTGTATATCTGGAAGCAACGAAACAACTAAGCTAAAATCAACATACTAATACTACATTAGAAAAGAATATCGCTTCAATCCTGAGTAATTAATATAATTTACTCAAAGCTAACAGTTAATTCTCATACTTTACCTTCATCAGGTAGTGCACGTTCATTCGCGCTAAAGTTAGCCTCTCTTAATGTAGGCATTTATTGTTGTGGGCTCTAAATTAAAGAGGTAATCCGCGTGATTTGTTTGACCTATAATCGAGAATACTGGATTTTAGGCAAATTCCCGATTGTGCGAATACCACGTGTGTGTGTGTGCGTGCGTGTGTGTGCGCCCGGGGAGGTGTGTTTGTGTGTATATGTGTGTGCGAGTGCTTATGTGTCATCGGCAACACACGATCACGATTATCTTGTAACTAATTCGTTTCAATGATAAGGTGCTGACAGACTGAAATGTTATTTTAACATATAACGAAATATTCCAGTTGGTTTACCTTTTGTTGCTTTGCAAATGAAAATTAGAACGCATTTCTTTTAAGAGAAATATCAATCAGTCTATTTTAGTTACAATACATCGTTCCCCAAAAGGCAGGGTTGCAGTATTTTAGCTATCAATTCTTGTCATTACTAATGCCAATGAAGGTCATACATCTAATTATTCCATACGAAGAAAAGGCTTTGCAGGATTTCGTACAAAGAACTCTCTTTTGAGCATTATAACTAATGTCAGCCAATTTCAGAGCGTCTCAATCTTTAAGGACCCTTGCATATTGTGATGGATTAATTAATTAAATGTTGACAAAATCAGTTTATTGAAAATAATATAGACAGAAAGTCGAACACTAAATACACGGAAACACCTTATATAGACATTATTTCACCGTAATGGTTACTTGTGATCGTCCCCTGAAATGAACAGATACTTGTCTACATTGATTGGTGATGTGGTGATGGAGAATTAGACTTGTACTCACTAAGTTCCCGTATAATCAGTAGAGTGTTGTTTGACAATTCAACTAATATTATATCAGGGTTAATGTTATCGCTAACATCCCATATTTCAGCATGTGATGGCTGAATTTTGCACTAAACGACCAGAATTAAGTCTTGGCTTAAGGAGTTTGTGTTTGAGTGTGTCTCATATCACATATTTCCATGCGATTTAATTTTCTCGAATACTACTGTTATCCTGTATCAGGAGGAAGTTGCCTAGAAATACCATAATAAGATGTGGTACGAATGCAATGTCCTAACTGGTAGTACAGCTGGCCACATATCTATGTCAAAAGGGTGTTTCATCTTTCACTTCGCTCCATTACCTTTGGAGTTCACTCTTCCGATTTAGCCTACCATGTGCACCAAAGTGACCGTAAAACAGCAAATTTACATTTTATATAATATCATTATGAACCGATCGAACACAAATTTGAACAGTTACTATTATTTCTCGGTGAAAG
>JAODUP010000461.1:217500-222500 GCA_025642065.1 Paralvinella palmiformis | reverse complement strand
GTGACAAACTTCAGCGAGTATTACAAAAACCGGAACATGGACAATTGTGGCAAAAGTAATGATCTGAAAATATTAATAATCTTGAATTTTAACATTGCTGTTCATAATGTATTATAATAGAATGATTTGTATTATTATTATTTGTATTATTATTATTATTATTATTATTATTATTATTATTATTATTATTATTATTATTATTATTATTGTTGTTGTTGTTGTTGTTGTTGTTGTTTGTATTACTCTTGCTATTATTGTTATTGGTAGTAGTAATAGCAGTAGTAGTAATAATAGTAGTAGCAGTGGTAGTAGTAAGCATAGTAGTAGGCCTAGAAGTAGTATTTTAGTATTATCCTCCAATATTTAGGATGCTGTTTCTAAATGTACTCTATGAATAAGGAGAATCCCCTTTTTAAAGCAGCCATAAATAGATATATTCTTAAACATTCTGGTGTACCAATGACAGTTTTCATGTTGTCAATACAAATTCCTTTAATGCTTAAAATATTTAATGTATCCAGCCTCTCTCAAATCTGCATCTATTAATATGATCACCTATGTTTAACTTATATAGGTTAACCTACATCTAAACCAGTATGAAAATGAAGGAGAAGTTCTTTCTCATTTTGTGTTTTCATTGAAAAAATCTCAAACTTAAAAAAATCTCTGCTAATCTAACTTATGATAAATTCAGAATGGGCACAATAGGAATATATGTATCAGTCTAGTCTAATTTTGTTAAGTGTTACTTTATTAGCTTAGAGCATGGATGGTTTTACTTGTAATATCTTAGAAGATAAATACGTTTTGAATTATCTGATTTTCAATGAATTATGAACATTGCCGTGTATGTTTCCCTTGTGGCTTGAAAGTAAGGAAAGGGATTGCTACGTTTGACAGGAGCAACTATGTATGTATGTATGTATGTATGCATGCATGTATATTTACTGGAAAAGTCATTTTGTTCTGCTCAGGTGATAATTGATTTAGAAACATTTCCTCAGTTATTAGTTATCTTATGTTATCTATGGGCTTATAATATTATAGATGGCCTCTATCGCTAGAACATTGGATAATTAAACATTTGAGATCTGAGAGACGTTTGCATTCAATGGGTCAGTATTGCCTATTGCAATTCTACTTTTCAAAGTCAACGCAATCTATATATTCTTAATTAAGATTTACCTTCTATTAATGTTTTGTTTTCAATGGAGTCAGAATGCTAAATACCAGTCAGGTCGCACAGAAGTTGCGTGTTCATGCTGTTCATGTATAAGAAGCCAGAATACTCCATGTGGATGGAATAAGAACACCATTTATGATGAATCAATCAACTGAATATTGTTTTGCAACAAGTCAAAATTGTATTGAAACACGTATCTATATTACACTAAATATAAATATTATATTTAAAAGAACATATTTTAGAGTGAAGTCTTTTAGATATTAGTTTCTCAGCTAATTTCCTTTTTTTATAATTTAACCGAAATGACGAATACTATAGATAACAGTCATCCCATTTCTCGTATTGGATTATTGTAATAGTATATCTATAATTAATAGTTAGAGTGATATATGTAGATACCTACATACATAGAACAAACCCTTCTTTAGGACACTCTGGTTGATACTAACAAAAGTTGTCACAAACATAAATGTAAAAAAAATATTTAATGCATAGCCTCTATACGCAGACTAATTATAAATAAATTTAGAATGCATACTTGGTGGAGAAAACTTTGCCAGTTGCCTGGTTGGATAAAATATCCACAGCCGAGGCGCTAACCTGCGACTTCTCGTACAGAATGACTATAGCCATAGGTAAGTAGTCTCACGCGCTCCCAATAAGGCCAGGTACAAACGATTAATGCATATTTATCATCGTAAACTTATAACTTTGAAAGAATATATTTATCGTGAAGTGTTCTTACTATTTTTTTCTTTACTAATTTCTAACTAGCTGAATAATATATTTCTTATTAGAAGTTACACTAATACAGTATATACATTAGAAATAAATAATAGCGCATCACTAGTAAGACAGTTAATGCCCATCAATATATGAAACATTTTCTAAGATGGCTATCACCAGTAAAGGGATTTCTTTATGACATTGCTGAGAGCCCCAAGAAGCATCATCAAACCTTGGATAAGGACGTTCCCAGGTAAAAGAGCCCGTTTTAATGAGACATCTGCCGTGACATAATTCACGCTCCGAAGCAATACTTCCGTTTCAGAATAGTTCACATGTTCTATATAAAATTATCCAGGCTATATAATACGTTGCTCTGCCCAGTAACAGGTTCAGCTTTCTGGCTAGTAGTTACATTGACGTCACCTCTACAACGATTGTGAAATCAACTGGCTCAAGAGTGACAAGTAGAACGAGAATGACATTTCATCACAATGATGACCTTGAACACAGCCAACACAAAAGGAAACGTTTCCAGCAGCTAGTCATGTAGGTGTTATCCGCGGTATGTCGGAAGCTTATTCGCGAACCTTTATGCACCTGTACAAAATATCGTCGAATAATGAGCTAATTAGATACAGTTGTCGAGATTTAGTTCCGGATACGCTTGAGCTATATTCTAATTCCAGACGACAAATTATAAAAGATGACAGGAATTAATTAGCTTTTTATGTGTCTACATAACATTTCATGCTATTTTTAATAGTGAAATTGTCGCGATTCCTTTTGATCTTCTTACCTGGATTTATTTTCATTACCTGAACAGGTCAACTAATTATAAAGAAAAAAAAACTTACAATGAAAGGAATGTATGTATTTCATTTGTGTAATCGTCGTTATTTAATCTTTATATTTAAGAAAAATAGAACGAGTTCCGATACAATGTTATGACGTCATTAATAGAGCTTACCTATGTGATGGGGTTCTAGGCTATTTGGGAGATGGTTCTAGTGATTGATTTTTACGTCCACGTTTGTGCATTTGATAGAGTAAATGGGCCTAGTGATTGATTAGATTGATTCGCAGAAATGCAGCTTACTAACCAAAGGTTCCGTTACCACCAGTCTTCAATCTGGACTGCAAGCAGAGTCTTAACATTGAACACAACTGATATTGAGCCTAAATTAGGACAAGGATGTTTTTGATGAAGACAGGAGCCTCGTCATTCAATGTCTTGATTGCAACAACGACCTTGAAATATATTTGCTGCACAATACGTAACTCAATAGGCCGCTCGCTTGCTAGGTCACCCACTCACCTACTTATTCACCTAGCCAACCAATCAATATCTCATATCTAACAAATTGTAGTCATCAATCTCAACAAATAGGTAATTGATTTAGCACTGCTGTGTTCTTTTCTCTGGTTCTATTTTAGTCAATTAAAGGTTCCACACAACCGAATTGGTAAATCACACTGTCTAAACTCTTTTTTTCTAAACAATGTATTCTCCTCCGTAGCCATTCAAATTGATTATCCACAGTGTTCATGGCAAATGACTTATAGGAAGATGCGTATATTTCCTCCACTAAAAGTGGTTCACGGTTTACGGCAAGTTTCACTTCAACTGACATCAAATTTAAAATCTGATCTGCTGTAAAATGTGTCGGGGGCTAAAATGTTTGAACGAGCATTACTGAAGGAGAACACACTTTCAGATAATGACAGTAGTACAACATGATGACTTTCGTTGTAATATTGATATGATTATTGATAGTCTGTTCTATTGCTGATATTGGTTTCCTTTGATTTGGTAAAGATGTCTATTATCTCTGTCTGGTATGACATTATCACCACCCCAAATGATAGAATGAGCGAAATACCCTTTCATGGTTTGCGACTTGATAATGATGATGATAATTTTGAGGATGATAATGATGATTCTGATGATGACGACACTGTTACTGATCATGTCATTTCTTACGTCGATATTCCTTTCACTTATTCCTACTACCATCAGATGACCATTAACTACATGACGTCATATATAACAAAAGATGTTAATACATACCACATCATAATCAATATCAGCTTAGAGTTTTATCATGTTAAAGTAATAACCATATATATATATGCAATAAATTAGTAATTAGTTCATGATAGATTTGAATCAGTGAAGGGTAAATAATTATCTTCACCAATTTACTGTTGGTCTTTTGTTTTTGTTGCATCCTAAAAATTGTTGCGCTACATTTTACGTTTTTATGTGCCATGGTCCAATCAGGAAATTTGAAATATTTATTTGCCTTGAATTCCTCTAAGTAAAGAACGCTAATGAATGCATTACAATCACTAATTCAATAGCCACTCACAAAACTAAGCCCTTTTTGACGAATAGAAAATAAAACTAATTAACTGGATCAAAGAATCATTTTAGGTGACAGCTTCACGGAAATGTCATCCGCCGATTAATTCATTCAAGAGATTCCGACGTTCACGACATCCTTTGAAGGCCTGATTCTATTAAGACAACATGCACGCTAGTTGATATAATTAAAATGCTGCTAAGAGCTATATTAGTTCATTGCAGTGCTAAACATTGTTCAAAATATTTGATACCGGGTTTTTAATTTATATCCACTTTTACTAAATGCATTTCCAATTATATATATATATATTATATATATATATATATATAACATCCTTTGAGACCTACCTCCATAAATTTAAATACAAATACAACTATACATACATTAATCTAAAATAAAATGTTCCATACCTCCACATATTAATAGATGTGGGGTACCCCAACATGTGTCGGGATCTACCCGTGGGAACCAGCAATTTTTTCGAGCGACAAATATGTCACGCCCACGGGAAAAGGGGTTAACATACTAAAAAAAGCGGAACACGTAAAAACATACCATTTGATACCACAGCTCGAAAACAAAAAACTGGTTGGTTCAAGGGACTTGCTACATACTTAAAAAACTATTTTAACCCCATTTTAATTAACAGTAATTTTTTTGGGTCCAAAAGAAACCGTATATAAAACATTTCGACCCCTCAGATGCTGACCTCAGCTTTA
>JAODUP010000461.1:187500-212500 GCA_025642065.1 Paralvinella palmiformis | reverse complement strand
TAAAAAAATGCTAGAGAAATGTGTCAAAAACCCATAAATGCTAGAGAAATGTGTCAAGAGGTTTCTTATATGTTATATGATATGATGCTTTGATATGTGGGGTGCAGTGGGGGCGTTGTACGTGGTTATGAGGGGGGGGGGGGTTAAACGAGAACTTATACTGTGATACCTCATGGAGTGGTCTGGCATACGGTAGCTGGGTTGGTGATATACGACAACACGAAAGGAAATATACGAGTAAAGTAGATTGATGTATAACAAATAGGTGAGCGGCATTAGGGAATTGATAATGGTTAAATTAACTTCTACAATCTAGACCTAGAATCCACAGGAGTAACGATTCAATCTCTGTGTGACATGACACAAACGGATTAAATGTACAAATAACATTGACCTGGCAGCAACTGTTAGATGAGTATTTGACCAGTCGTTGTTATACAGAATCGTATAGTGTGTATATGCACATAATGTTCACAAGGTGTCCCTTTGAAGAAGATAATAATGGTTCAGATACTGAAACATCGATAAGTGATTTTTATTATATTCATGATTAGAATATGATTAGTAACAATTATAACAATGACAACTACTTACGAAAATACAGGAATTGATATATGTAATAATAATGCCATATATGATAGTGACAATAACGTCATTACCCCTTTTCAATTATGCAGAAACAATCATAGCAAATTTACCCATAACAATATGTTTCAATATCTAATAATGAAATCATGCTGTTACATTTAGACATAATTAATCTTATATGATAAATACATTACATGTAATGTGCTTATTCTTTGACCGTTTCCGTTTTATAACACGGGTTAAAACATTACAGTGGGAACGGTATTTCAATATATGCAAGGTTTATTATGAATGTGTTATAGACTATTTTCTCAGATGAGTAAATAAGATATTCCATCCATCTACATCTATTTGTCAATTATCAATCAATTCATCCATCGCCTACACTGAATTAATCATACTTCCCAGATCTTTATCTTAAACTCTTTATATATTCTACGGTGTCAAAGATCAGTCCAATACATGATACATCATACGGATACGATTTTATTTTAAACCGTTATTAACAGATATCGCAATAGTCGTATTTATTCATAGCTATTCTATAAACATTTCTAACCACAACCAGGTTTATTTTTAATAATTACGGACCAGCATTTATTAATATTGAATATTAGCATTATAGGTGACGTTTACCTTCATTAGATTTAACTTCATAGTGACATATAAATATAAACACGCACTTCGCTGAATAAAGAAACGAAATGTATATCACACGTTAACTTTACTTTCAGCATCATGTTTATGTTTTCCAAAACCATAGTAACGACATTTTTATTTGGTACATATTAGGAATCACATCATTCCTACAGTGGTATACTCTCCATTGCAAGGTTCAAATGGACCTGAACTCAATAATCCTGGTTACTACAAATCTCAAATAGGAATTATGTTAGATCAATTATAAACCTTTGGGGTTTATTAAAATAACGATATAATAATTAAGTGCTACTATTAATCAGCAGGCTACTCACCAAATGTCAACAAATCAAACAGTGTTATATTGTTAACATATTTATATATGTACGGCATTCTGTTCGTTATGACATTATATAAAAATGTAAGATATGTCATTTTTGCAGGGAAAATATATTGAATACAATTAAACAGAATCGACGATTATTTACATGTTGTGCCAGGATGATTAGTCAACATCGAAATTTAGAAACAGACACAGTTGAAAATATATCAGTAGTTCTGCATTCAGCGTATGGGATATGTCCGAGAAAAGAGGATATTATACAGCAAAAGATTACCATAGTGCAATCAAGAAATGGACATGGACAAGCAGACTTGCATGTCTCAGCTTTTATGTACTTTATAATAAGTTCTTTATTTCTTACTTGATTTTAGCGGGACTTGCATAAAGCTATCACACGCTTCTCGGTGCATAGAGTAGTATCCAATAGGTGCCTGGACAACTTGGTCCAAGTGACAACTTGGCCCAGAGAGCTCGGCCCGGGGCCGAGCTGTCTTGGACAACTCGGCCCCGGAAAAGGAATTGTCAATTACTTAATTAGTTCCCGCACGAGCCGAATAATTTAGAAGTAGACATTTGTCAGAATACACACACTTCTATTTATCAGAAAATTATGATTGCAGCAATGTATTATATTGAATATGCTTTTGACAAATGTCACCAACAATTAACTATCGATTAATTGATATTTTCTCTTTCAATCGTGCCATTAATTGGCCTACGTTTGATGCTAGCTCCACCCAACTGAATCGATACAATGCTTTACTATAACACACAGTTGTTGTATCATTTATCATTGGGCTGAGCTGTCTCGTCAGCGGGTCGAGCTGTCTGAGCCGAGTTGTCAGTTGGGGCGAGCGGTCTAGGATTCATCGAATATAAACCATAAATTTCTGACAGAGACTTGGAATAATTTAAATAACTTGCTCCTACCTTAATTTGAAGATTCTTCACGTGTTTCTTCAACTGAAGAGGAGATATCATCCGTATTAGCACATAGCCATAAAATCATATAGACTTGGTTATCATCGCACGACAATGCTATTTAATATTATGCCGTTTAATTATTTACTAATTTTACCATCTGGTTCAGCATACATACAACAATTGTTTGGTCCTAAAACGGATCCCTATTTTACACCAAAATAAATGCGTATATAGGGTGCGGTTTTAACCAGATTTGGAACACACTGTGTTCTGTTGGTGAGCTACAACCAAAGAATGGAGATAAATGGAAGGCTAGAAAAAACCCATAATTTTTCGTAACTTCCTTATCAAGCCCAATCTCTTAAGCAGCGGGATCATATTGGCTTGTTTCAAGTAGATTGACATTATTAATTCATCCCTTGACTTACAGATAAAGGTTGCGACCAGTGACAGAAGTTAATCCACATAGTTCTTCAAAAGCTAAGTCGGCAGTTGATAGATGTCACATCACTTGTTCGGAAAGGTGATGCTTATCTAATTTACTTTAACTTCTGAAACTGGTAAAACATTTCGAGTATTTTCCAATTAAACATAATATCCATGTATATATTGCGAGTATCTTTTGGGGAAAATAGTAAAATGAAGTAAAATGTTGAAGGTTTACATTTGGGTTACTTCCCATTAAGTTTTAAAACATATGTTCCACATTCCTCTGTCTTCTTGGAATAGAAGGACTTCTTCTTCTTCTCAAGTTATAGTGTATTCTACTTTTTGCATCGTTAAGGAATTAGCATATCTTTGTATATCCAAGCTTATGTATATCTAGAAGTTTCAACTTGTTACCTTTGTAACAGGAGAGAACATGGTGATTAATTATGCCTTGGACACCTTTGAAATAGACTTCTACTAGCTCATCAACTCATCTTTCACATTTGCTCAGATGCTGAGACGATTGTAAAACCTAAATAAAAGGTATGACTTTGAGGCCTTTTCATGTATGTGATCTTTCTTTGTTTGCAAACAGACTTGTACAGCTAAATGATAGCCGAAAAACCTTCTTTAATTGCAATGGAAACAAGGGTCTAATACAGAAGGAGCTCGGTTCCCTAGAGATGGTCAAATCTAGTGTGTTGCCTCCTTCGCGAGTTGCACAATTGACATGATATGTCAATAGGTGTGAATTTCAGGCTCAAGTCAAGTTTCATTAAACGCTAATACCTCAATACCTTGCGATACAACATAAACACCCACGGACGTTGCTTTGTTCTTCAATGACCTCAACTTTATGATCATCCCTAGATTATCAACAACGTGAGCACAACATCACCTTAATAGGCTTAGATCTGAACTCTATAAGTACTGATAATATTCATAATACAAAGTATTATTTCGTGGTATAGTGATACTGCTGCTACCACCCTTCGATTCCTACTGTACTACTTCTATTTCTATTACTGCGATACTACCCCCCCCCCTTCACACTTCATACACCCATTTACTAAGTCACTCACAAACACTTACGCACTTAATCATCCATCCACCCATCCAAAAAGTTACGTACTAGTAAGCCCATTCATGGGACGTTTATTTGTATTGGTAGCTTTATTTCTACCACAACTACTAATATTTGTACTATTACTGTCATATCTCACGGTCGACTAAATAATACTCTTTTACAAGTGATCAAGAATCAGATTATCATGTGATCAGGCTAGGTGTTTTAATAGGTAGGTAGGATAAACAACCTTTGACTAATACAGATTGCATCCGGACTTGGAATAGCTGTTCAATTCATTGGATGAATGCCGAACGGGGGTGGAACATAACGTGTTGAAACACATGTATCATCTTCACTTCATTGCTTCGTAATATAAATTGCCTTGTTATTGATTAGAAAAGATGAGTGACATGGTCAACTGTTAATTGTGATATGAACAAAGTAAGAGAATATACCTTTTAGACCGTTATAAAACTACAAAAGGAACATTATATTGCTGATCGTACGGCATAGAGATAACAGGCAATCCATAAATTCTTTTCAGAAATCCAATAACGATGTTTTAATTCAATAACACATGTACAATATGAGTTATTATCACAATAGGCAAGCCATAATGAAGAAACGTTGATAAATGTTACTTGAATAACATACGGTAGAGGTTAGTACATGGTTACATACAATAAATATACACCATAAAACGTAGGTTCTACCCAAATAAAGGAAGGAGTGCGTGAAAAGGGAAATAATATCAGCCAATAAAGTATTGCTGTGTTGCATTTTCTATATTAATGTATTTAGTCATAATAAGCAATTAGATTAATTTCTTCAAGTATAACTAATGTTTAATATAACATTACTATAGTTACCTCAACTGAAGACATATTTAGTAGAAGAGTCAATAAATCATAACAAGGTACAGGATTATTTATTGTGATTTGTCAATCGAAGAAACGAGCCAGTGAGGAAACGAGTTAGCTCTTTTTTTATCGATATGACATCAAAAATGTTTGCTATTCGACCAAACACGTAATGGAACTTGATGTATTCATTTTCATTTCTAAATTGGCAAATGCTGGATCGTCATGTAATGCTATGATTAAGGATTATTGATGTAAAGTGTTGTTGAGTTCGTTGTCAAGACCACTGGATGTATGGCACACAACAAGCCTCATTTATTATGATGGGGTTCCTTTGCTAATTCGAAGATAATCACTAAACGCAATATCCTATTGTGGAATATTATAGGGATTTTGTATGTGCGGGTATATGTATGAAATAAGTATATATAATTATAGAAATATCTGTGGTAGTCCTCGTTTATTTGTATGAGTTTATGTGTTCGTGTGCACGTATACAAGCTTATTAGGGAGCATTTGCATGTATGTATCATTTAATATGTGCAACTAAGTATATGCATGAATGTATGTATTTATGAATATCTATTTGTACCCGAAGTTCTTGATTAATACTAAGGGAACTAGTTGCTGTTGTCAGTGTTGTTTTGATCCTGTTGTTGTTGTTGTTGTTGTTGGTGGTGGTGGTGGTCATCATTGTGGTGGTGTTTGTGGTTCTATTGGTACTGGCAGAAGTAGCAGTATTACCAGCAGTGGCAATATTAACAATATATGTGTCAGCAAGGGCTGTTCAATGCTGTATTTAGCACCGGTATACATGTATAAGGTATACCGATCATGGCTCTATCACCATAACAAACATCTCACTTTACACTGAAACCTCCCGATGGCTGGCTCTGGAATTAGTTATAGAACCAAATCGGCATTTTCAGCTTTTTGTTCGTCAAGACTTTGATCAACAAAGCTAATAACAAAACAAAAATCGTCCTGAATTAGGATTCTTTCATGTTCTTCAAATCGAACACGAAAAGCAATTCTATCCACTTCGTGTATCACCACGAACTATCACGTTCACGGCGGGAGAGACATATCACGATATCACTTGTATATATGAGATCCGGATTTACATAGACTTAGAATTTCGAATAATTAAAACCAAAAAAACATCCCTATTCATTACATGCTATTCTGAATGTCAGGTACAAAATAAAAAAGATCGATTTATTTGCATGATCATCTTCCATATAAAATCTGTTTTAAAGATCACTCATAGACTCCAGTATGCTTTTAGTTATAAGAACCAGTAGTATATCTAAGAAATTGCACCGTTGTAAGAAGTTACCTTAGTTACCTTAGTGAATTTATCAAATTAAACTCGACATTATAGTTGAAACATGTTAATGTTGTTCTCGTTCTTCTTCTTATTATTATTATTATTGTTATTATTATTATTATTTGGCAATAAGTATTATTATTATTACGCTAAGATTGCATTGTGCATCATAAGCGTATTTGAATTTTCTTCTTTTCAGTATCAGTTCATTGTTGTCATTAAAATGTTGTTTACTAACTTAAGTACTCATTGTTATCATCTATTCGATTTCGGTCTACATTAAATTCGACCTTTTGTTTCGTACATCAACTATATTTGGCTTGCATCCGGGAATGGCGACATATAGATTAAGGCGAAAATAGATTACGGCACAAAGTGACGATAAATGTCCATATTGTATTGTAATCATAGTTTCTTTGGAACGTCCTAACAACTATTAATAATATTGCATAGCTTTGAGTAAAACACAACTACACAATTGTATTGTCTATGACACAATATATCGGTGTGTAATTGTGTTCATATGAATAACACTAATAACGCCTATTACATATTAATATATCACCTGAACACACACACACACACACACACACACACACACACACACATAGGTGTACATAAACGAATAAATAAACACACGCAGATGTTTACATGCAAAGAGACACACACTCATCATCACCAATTGCATTGTCGATGAAAGAAAGGCAGCATCTAAGAAAAGGTTTATAATTTGATTTGTTAAGAAAGTTTTCATCAGGATCAAGTAATAATTGTTTTAAAACCCTTTCTTTGCTTGAATGTCTTTAGTGTTCTTGAAATCCAACAAACGATCTAATTATGTACACTTCAGGTAATGCAGCGAAATATCGTGTTCAATAGTTTCAAATATGCAGTAAGATGTCACCGCTGCATGAGATTAAGATCGGATTAGTCTGATTTATCACGATATAAATCATTAATGCATATACCAGCTAAACAAATTGGGAATGATGATATCGTGTTGAAGAGATACGTCCCATTCTCCAGATAGCTGATATCATAATGACAGATTGTGCGAGGATAATCTCTTACCAAGAAAATAAAAGCGGTTCATCGTAAATTTCCATTCATTCTATTATAAAAAATCTTTAGCAACCATTCGAAGACCAAACGAATACTTGTTTTCTGGGTTTTTTTCACGTTATTGTTTCATCCATCGCCAAAATATATATTATAGGATTTCCGATAACCAGAGTAGCTCGATCTGTTATTGTTCTATCTGCTACTAATCCCTATCTTACCTTTACAATCATTATCTCACCACTACTTCGGTCGCCACTACCAACGCCACTACCACTACACCACCGCCGTTACTTAACGTCTTCTCATTCTAACGCAAACATTATTATTACTACTATTTTTATTACCTCTACCATATTACTACTCCTATTACTATTTCTGGTATTACTGCTACTCCTTATCAGTACATATAGCACCATTACCAGGACATCCACCTCCACTACAACTACCCCCAACAAAAATAAAATAATAAAATAATAATAACAATTAAAATAATCTACATATAATTTATGGTGTGAGTGTATATATATATATATATATATATATATATATATATATATATATATATATATATATATATATATATATATATATATATTCAAAACATAAAAGTAAACAGAGATATATCTTTGTGCGTTTTTTTTGTTTGTTTGTATGCTGGAGAGTTAGAATTATGGATGAATGTTTATTATTTAATGTAATTTGCATGAACTGTTATTACATCTGTTTTAGGATAACTATATCTACGGCAGGCAATAGGATTGCCAAGAATCAGCTTATTTACTCTACGAAATCATTTGCTTAAAATTGAATTGTTTGTTACTTTAATGATGAATTTAGTATATCTATATTCATAATTTTAGATCGACTATTAATTGAATATAATTGAGCAACTCATCACTGATATAGTCGCTCATCGATGTGTTAATTTGTTTATATAGTAAACGATTGATTCACTGATTGGTCCATACATTCAATCAGTTTGATGATCGGTCTGATACCCAAGCAAAATGTCATGTTCGGAATACATATATTCACTTAATCAATCGAATATTTTAGATTGATCACCCTCTTACTACACGATACCGAACCTGAACTACCTCCAACAATTCCATTTGACAGGTGAAATGGACGATGAAATATGTCTTTCAAATGTAACATAGTAACACAAAAATTGTCCTCCTGTGTTTTCCACAAACGTTGATCACAACAACTTAGATAGTTCCAGGCGCCAGGAAGACGTTGGCTTGGTAGAGAGGACTCACGTGATCAAGTCTGGGCAGAGAGGACTCACGTGATCAAGTCTGGGTAGAGAGGACTGACGTGATCAAGTCTGGGCAATTATAACGCGTCAATAAACTTAAAGAAGAAAGGCAAATCTAGGCATTTGTTTTACATTTCTATGGCATAAAAGTTAATATTGCTATATTGTTCTCTTCGAATTCCCAATTTTGCAATATAATAATAAAATATTAATTTAATTTTAAATGTTAGCATTAATAGCAGTGATAATATTGCACCGAAGTACAGTTGCTTATGTGGTGGTACAGTGGTATGTAAGAAATGAAATGTGACATTTCTTGATTCGGAATATATATTGTTTGTCATAATCTAACCTTATATAATATTCTATTGAAAGAATATATAGCCCACCGACAATATCAGAGCTGCATCGTTTCTCGAAATGTTGAAATCTGAAAACCTATTTAAGCAAGATTTCTATCACATATTAATAATCTTTGTGCGTGTCTGTGTGTGTGTGTGTGTAGGTTTTGTGTGTATGTGTGAGTGCGATTTCGTGTGCGTGTGTGTATGGGTGTATGTGTGTGTATGTGTGTATGTATGTATTGATGAGGGTGTGTGTGTATATATATGTATGTGTGTGTGCGCGTGTCGACTCAAGTAGTCAATCCTAACGGGTTCCCTTTTCATCAATATCCCTAAAACCTTTTTTTCCTTGTGACTGCGTTTACTTTAATATCACTAAGCCCTCAATTTTTAAATTGCTGCCATTTAATACGCCTATTTGGTTGCTCCAGCATGATCTCTAAAACGCCATATATTCATTTTATGTCATGTGTGGAAACCAGATTCTACTGAGTACCATTTTCAATCCTATTGGATCTTATTTTTGTCAACTTTAGCTTCTTTGGGGTGTTTTGTTTTTGTATTCACCAGAACTGACTGGATATACAGTTTTATCCAAAAGTAAAGCATATCTGTCCACTTTACAAAGCAGTCTCCCCTAAGCATTGAGAATCCATTGAGGGTACAAGCAATTGTATTTTGCAGCACTCAACACGTCTGATATCTTGGAGTCCCGTTGATATACCAAGAAATTATAAGTATCTATAGGTAATAGAATTATTCGATTCTTAATTACCCAATTACTATCACATATTTAATTTAATTATGCATGTGTGTGTGTGTATGCGTGCGTGCGTGCGTGCGTGTGTGCGTGTGTGTGTGTTTATGTGTTTGTATGTGATGGTGTGTTTGAGTGTTTGTGTGTATGTGTGTATGTATATGTGCGCGTGCGTGTGTATGTGTGTATATATGTGTATGAATGTATGTGCACGTATGTACATGCATATGTGCGTGTATGCATGTATGCATGTATACATGTGTGTGTGTGTGCGCGCGCGCGCGTGCGTGCATGCGTGCATGCAGGCGTGCGTGCGTGCGTGCGTTTATGTGTGAAATACAATATGGTAGTAAAATACAGAATAGTTCATTTTTGACTAATACAAATTTGTATTATTATTAAGTGGTAATAAGAAGAAAAAAAACTTATTTGACATATTAAATCGTATAGTTTGATGCTCTTATTAATATTAGTTTTACTTAATATTCTTATCAGTATAATAAACGTAAGATAATGGGTAACAATGATACATCACATTCAAATTTGAGTAATATATTTTGTTATCATGAGTATCCCGTCAAATACGGTGTATAGTCTTTAGATAAAGGTTATTTAAAATTCATGTGGTTTATCCAATATAAGATGCGCAATATATCTAATTATTTAATAACTAAATTCCCGCGCTCCTTGTATAAACATGACTACATTGAAGTTATTAAAATGGTATCTTTTGACTAAAATATTTATACTGATAACAGTGGTTCACCTTTTAAGCAAACAACAACGATCAGTAGGTCATTTCACACGATTACAAAATGTATATAAAGTACGGACTGAGGTCACACGTTTTTTTGACATAATTCACCAAGCTGTCTAAATAATAGATAAACATCAATTTAATTAGATCAATAATTTTTCAGAATATGTAGCATTGGTGACATTGAATCGTTGGTTACATAATATAATTGGTTCATCTTAGAGTAATTCATTAATTGAACTGGATTGACTTACTTGAATTAAGAAACTATGAAATAAATACACTATATTTATTTGGCATCAACGTATTATAAATGAAAACATGCCGTTTTTAATGGTGTTCCCTAAAAAGATTCTCGTATTGACATCGCATCTTTTCTTAAGAACGTAAACAAAAAACTGAATATCAACAATAAATATTATTTATCTGATACTGCTGTTATCATTTAAGCAGGTAATACTAATAAGATAAGAAAAATTAAGTTATGTATCTTACAAACCTATAATTATTACAAATGATTAAATAAACGTCATTGTGCTTGATCTGGAAATCAAGAAAGGTAGCAGTATTGTTATTTTGTTGTATTAGTATAATGTTCATTCGTTGACTTATTACTTCTATTCCAATGAACAGAAATCCCTATTCATTTAGTGAATAACATATTTGATTATTCGTCTAAGGTTAACAACTACAGACCAGTAACAATAGTACAAATATTGTTCAAATATTTCGTGTTTCATCAAACATTTGTGAAGAATATTTATTTACGAATTTTAAATTTCTCCTAAAGGCTAGCTATTCTACACTGAAATGTGGGTTTATTCACTTAACAAACATGTGGAATTTTAAGACAGTCAATACAAACTGTTAACTTATTGATAATTTTAAATCACATTACGTGTGTAAAATGGACCAATACGAATCTAAGTGTTGTATCTAACATATTGTATTACACATATAGAAATATTCTACACTCCTACACTATTCACTATATTCACGTAGAGCCTTATCAATTCGTAGTTAAGTTGAAATGATCAACCGATTTGTTGGAGACAAATATATTAATCATTTGCCTTAGGAATGGGGAAGATCTTCAATATGTTATCACTCACGGTAATATGTCATGATTTACTCTTTACTGAAATGAATAAATATGTATACGTTGTACTCAAAAGAGATCAATCATATACAAACTTAACATATACCCAAATGTTTTTGTAATTGGATTTGCATTGGAGAGTAAGAACCAAGATGTAATTATTGATTCTAATCATAGTACTCTTAAAGTAAAGAAAATGAAAATATTATATCACAGCATTATAAACATGGGTCGCTCACATCAAATGTATTTATTAAATATCATATTTTTACGCACATTTCTGTTATTTTTGGCGTTCTGCAACAAAGCTATTGAACAACTGTGAATGCTTTTAACAACATGGTATTTGTGATTAATGTATATATTAATGATTCCTTTGATCAATATGTAACACGCTTATGTATTCAATACACGTGTAAGTGGTTTTAAAGCTGTTCTCGGGAAATTATCAAATCACTTATAAATGAACGAAGTTTAATATACTATTTCCTTATGTGATGACTAGTAAAAGATTCAACATTATCAATACATTTCATGTTCTCATAAATAGATTTAATTACTTGTATTCATACAAACAATAATGGATTCTGTGTATCCCGGAAGATAACTGTATAATGTGCTATTCAGCGCTATACAAATGCTGTCATCGTTGTCCAAATGGTCGAACTTCGAAATGCTGACAGTTAATGAATGATTATATTAATAAATGGAATCTAAATGACAAATGGACTAAGATCAAACATGTTGACAAGATTAATATAATTAACTAGCATACAACCGACACACAAAGCATCATAGCTGATGAACTGTAGAAGGGTTCTATTGGTAGATAACAAAGGACTCTTCTGATTACGAAGTAATATCACTGCTAATATTTTACGTGAACAATAGAATTTGAGCAGCCGTATTGTTCGCCTCCGATCAGAAAATAAATTGTGTATTGTATAAGTTGTAGTTAAACATCACTAATTTAGAATAATCATGACATTCGCAAAACATGAAGAATGGCATTATTTTGGGGAGAGACAAGAGATAAATATTGAAATAAATCGATATTAGTTTTCCTGCTTACTTGCGTGATTAAGATATTTAGATACAGCAGAAAACAAAGATTGTACATTTTGGGTAAAGTCCTAAGGTTAACAGAGGTCAACATGTTACTAAAACTTAATGAGATCATGACGTTTATTCGGCTTGTGAGTAATGCCGCCTTTTAATTATCACAGTAAATTTGTGCGCAATAAGGCACATTTGATAAAAACAAAATTAATACCATTCGCTATAGAATTGTTTATATTGTCATTTTATATAAGTTAAAAGTAAGTGAATAATAGTTATGGCACTAGTACGAACGCTAATACAAACCAAATCAACTGCTAATAAAGTGAAAGCCACTGTTACTACTAAATGTATCATCCCTTATTGCTACTTACTCTCAATTCTAAAAACTTAACATTTGCCTTCTAGATATGATATGTTAGGATTCCGTGATCTAAATAGGAGGTATACTACTACTATACTACTACTACTACTACTATTACTACCACTACTACTACTTCTACTACCACTACTACTACTACTGCTGCTGCTGCTTTATTATTATTATTACTACTACTACTACTACTACTAATAATAATAATAATAATAATAATAATATACTTACTGGTATGGCTACTACCATTATTATAACAACAACAACAACAACAAATACTACTTCTACTCCCACAAATCTATAAAACAATCTACTCATTCTACTATTCCTATTACTACTACTAATGCTATTACTACTACTGCAACTACTATTTTGTACGTTTCTGCTGTTAGTGATTTTACAATAACAACAAAACAGTAACAAATACTACTACTACTACAACTACTACTACTACTACTACCACCACTACTACTACTACTAATACTACTAATAATAATACTAATAATACTAATAATACTATTGCTACTACTATGCTAATACTAATATTACTATTGTTAATAATAATAATACTACTGCAACTACTATTTCGTACTAGTATGAAGGTTTCTACTGTTACTGCTTTTACAACAACAACACAATTTACTGCTACTACTATTTCAACTAATGCTCACTGGTACGACTTCTACTACTGTGATTACACTACTACTGCTATCATTGCTACAGGATAAACTACTACTACTACTATTACTACCACTACTACTTCTACTACTATTACAAATAATACTATAATATGACAACAGTAACTACTGTTTTACAGCTAGTATTAACATTTTTGTTAGAATAGTTTTACAAGTATGACTTATCTTACTCCGTTTTGTAATTTAGTGTCAACCAGTCCTGTAAATACAGCTGTGTCATTATTGAATAATGACAATAGGAGTTCTCCTAATCTGCAGAAGAATGACTAATGACAAATGAAGACTCTACAACGTCAGCAGGGACATGACATTAGGGAATTTAAGATAGTTGTTCTACTCTATTAATCACTCGATAATTAAATAAATATCTTTTTTTTTTAAATCACCAGCTGTATATAAGTACTAAATATCATATAATAGATAACTGTCATCTATAATATTAAGAGTGTTGATGAACCTGTGGTTAGTAAAAAGTGTCTTTTATTTAAAGAAAACAATTTACCATAGAGATGATCAACTGTAAGTTTTATTATTATGTTAACTAGCAGAATGTACTAATATCGGCATTAAGATTCACAGGATAGGTTCTTATTGTTTTAACTAACAATATCTGGTAATGACTAGATTACACATACTGACGATGTAGCATTACTGAATGGACAAGCAGTATGTATTAAAACTGCACAAGACATATTGCGCAATTAAATAGTTTAGCTCCCAATGATCTGATACCCCTGAAAAGTCTTTACAACTAGTGTTGCGCCATCTATTGAATAGTTAGCGATGTAAGAATCTCAACAGGAGACATAGTCAGGAATGATGATGAGTTCCGTGACAACATGTGAAAGACTGTTGGTTAGCTACATCGCGATAAGAACAACGCTTTGTCGTAAAACACGCCATTACAGATACCAATAAAACCTAGGGTGTCCTTGAAACATTCTACTCATTGTTAATCCTTAAATGGGACATTGTTCGTGACGTCATGGGATGTTGTTATTTAGTGTTATTTATATATGTAATCTATTTCAAAGACAACCCTTTCTATTATAACTGACGAGCTTCTTTATCACATTGGCTCACAAAATGGTTACATTTATAAATTAAAGTAATTAACTAAATTATATCAGTCCCATAAATGATTAACTGTTAGTGTGTATTGTCGTCTCTTAATTCAGATGCACAATTATAAGTTTAATTCCAGTGATGAAAATATAGTAAATGATCATTGATAGAGTTATACTATATCCTCTATTTGAAGATGAGTAGGGGGAATAATAACCGGCTGTATATAGTTATCTCTCCATATATATGTAAGTATCTTTAGGGGAATATACGTCAATATACGTATGCATCGATCTATGTATGCATGTATATATTTACGTATGTACCTATTAATGCAAACATTTATGTCTTTCAAATATTGCTCGTGAAAAATGCCTTCATGATTTTAGTCACCTGTTCTGTTAGAAAATCTGAAAGGATTGTAATCTAAGACGAAGTAAACAGTTCGCTTTATTTATGCCTCCTAAAACTGTTGCCATGTGACTACAATAGTTATAAAAACATAGATTCATATGTTAAAGGTAGCTGTTGTACACTTCATCGCACTATTCATCTGGAAGCGCCGGTCCAACCAATTCAACAAAATAGAAGTATTTCGAAGTTGTGCAAGTAGCCCACGACAATTCACTCATCTTCAGGTAAATATGACCTTATAAATACCAGTTATTTATGAACTGTTCATATCAATCACCAATTGTAATACTAACAAAAACATAACAAATAAAACTATATATGGCTAGTTTAAATCAGTACAATATATATATATATATATATATATATATATATATATATATGTGTGTGTGTGTGTGTGTGTATATAAGTTCTAAACGAAGACGTTCACTGCAATAGTAGTGACATCATCAGATCCAGCAAACCAATGACAATAACATCAGTAAACAAATGCCAGTATGATATACAGCTATCGTTGTAAGGGTGAATGATACCAAAATAATAAATAAAACGTTAGAAAAACATAACACAGGAGAATGCTAGAAAGTCAAAAAAAGGTATCACATGCTAGTTACCTGTTGTCATGTATATTTAATGATCCGATCTCATTTGATGATAAATAAATATATAACAGTTTAATAAACAACATCGTATGATAATTGCATGAATCATGTATTACACCGAGTATATAACGTTTCCGTTATACAACGGGGGACGAATAAAATACAACCTGAGTAACTTTTCTGGTTAATTAAATCACCAAGCTATTAACTTCTTGTCCATAGTATACTTCCGCATTCAATCTCTACACCAATTTATCACCATAAAACGAGCTAAAACATTCAATTAAGTCCACCGTTATAAAAAGCTATCAGTTGCTTGATTTCGATCACAGACCTTTTTTTATAAAACATCCTAAATTTAAATCAACTTTTCACTCTTAAATTGTACAATGCATCATTAATTTAATTTCAACATTCCAATGAAAGTAGAGGGCGCCGGCGTGATCTAACTTTATAGCTACCACCTGAATTCGAATCACGGCGTGGGCAAATCTGAGGGATATTTCATCTCTGATTTCGTTCATTACCTTTGGATGTCGCTCGGCCCATTTAGCCTAAAATGTGCAGAAAAGTGGCCATAACACATCAATCAACATCAACGCAAGAGACTGATCCCTGAAATACTTTGTTGGAAATACTTCGAGGTCGGAACAGCCATAATCTACCATCGAAAGATTAGTAGATTCCAGGTTGGTGTCAAGTTAGGCCGTATAAACTGATGGACGGCCCTTAACAGTAGGAGTAGTAATATCAGATGTAATATTAAAAGTACCCAAATTGTAGTTGAAGTTGTAGCAATGGTAGTAGGAACAGAACTACCAATAGTAGATGATGTTGTTAATATTGTTGTTATTGCTCTTGTAGTTGTAGCATTAACGGTAGTAGTAATAATAATAATAATAATAAAAGTAGCAGTGGCACATACTCGAAAATATGATCAATTAGAAAGTCATCCCGAGACCTAAGGTCATCCAATTAGATACTACTGCAGGTGATAGTGTCTCGGCTCACGTGATTGTACGTTTAGTGTTGCAGCCCCCACTTTGTAGATTAGGTTACGAGCAGAGATTAGAAATGCGTCATCGCTTAAACCTTTTTATCTGCTCTAAAAACAGACCTGTTCAAAGTCGCTTTCACAGATCAATAATGCTTATCTTTTAAATATCTTATATGGTTTTACAGACATATTATTTGGGGTATTATTATATTTCATATTGTTTGTACAACGCCTTTGAATGGATCCTGCTATTAAGGGTGTTTTATTAAAAATGCATTATTATTATTATTATTATTATTAGTAGTAGTAGTAGTAGTAGTAGTAGAAAATAGCAGCATAAGAATTAGACGTTGTACTAATAGTAGTAACACTAATTGTATTAGTAAGAGGAGGAGGGGAGAAGTTGTAATAGTTTAGCAGTGTAGGTAATAGTTCTATCAAGAGTAGTTATAGTAGTGGAAAGAGTAGTATAATAGTATAATAGAGTAGTAGTAGTAAAACATATGTCAGTAGTAGTATGAACTGCAACAACAACAACTTCAATAAGAAAACAACTTTATTAATGATAACACTACAACCAATATAAAAATACTAACAACTACAACAACATATACAACTTAAATTCCTTCGTCGCCAGATTAAAGCTTTTTATCTCGACATGTTTTAATTTTAATATTTCAATTCAAAGATAAATACCTCAGAAATGTAAATGTTTTCTTGCTAACCTTTGTCTAATGCATTTCCATACACATCATCGTGCTTGATACTGGCTTAAATAACCACAGTCCGTTTCATCAGTTATTATAAGCTCATATAGCGGTTGCCAATGTAAATAAACCATGGTACAGGATATTGGAGAATAAACAAACTACACATAAATACCTCATGAACGAGTGTTGTCCTAAATCTGAGCGCTCGTTAAACATATTTCACAATTATTGAAATGTTTATAGTCGAAGGTTATTCGTGATATATCTATCTCGGGAGATGTTATGTCACTGGACTTTTTATAAACAATGTCATTGGTATGATAATGAGAATCTGTAATTTATTTACTAATACAAATACATGTATTAGTTTCGGGCAAATACTTAAAGTAACACTAATTGAACTTGTTTGTTGTTTTGACATTCTTCCCATTGTATTCGTGATTGGGTTTTTCATTTGAATATTAGAAATAATACTAAAACGGCAACACATTTCCATTTCCGAACACGATATAACTGATGTTGATAAATATCACTTTAGAGCAGATGGAAATGACGTTTTTTAAGTAACAATAATCTCGTAATATTAATTTATCAGACGAATATGCATTTCGGTTTGTATTGATTTTATATAAAATAGCGATGGAAGTAGGTGAGGATATAGATAATCACGGACAACTCTAACACTATCAAATTTAAAATGGGTACAGACACGGGTACAATTGTGACTAGGACTTAATTGGAAATTTATAGCATAATGTTCCGATACGAATATTAAAATAGTATCTAATGTGAAGAGTGTGGTATAGCACAAATAAGAGCTTGAATTATTCTTGCATATATATGTCGAAGAAAATTCAGGGCTCGTACACAGATACGGAAACATAACAAACCCACATTTGTCTATGGATAAAGAACAATAACACAATTATTACAACAAAACAGAGACATATACTAAACGCTCTCAAGATGCCAAATCTGGTCAAATACTCTTTAAAGTATAGGTATAATTCGGAGATGTCAGCCATAGGGTGTTTGTTGTTTATCGAACTCAGAGAGAAACATACACTAACAAATGTAGATAGGGTTGTTCGATAAATCTATATCCTGGAATATAGCGAAGTTCTAGCGATAAGTTATCAACAATCATTCAATAATAATAATAATAATAATAATAATAATTACAAAACTGTTATTGCGCCAATAGCTTTAGCAATAATTGAGCTCAGTGGCGCATCTAATACATGGGTTGGGCAAACTTATTATGAAGGTGCAATGAACTTCTAAATCCTGAAAGTTCAATAGTTTCAGTTGCCAGCTGAAACAAGAGAAATATATATACACTTATTTCACGGTTGTGGTTGATTTGATTAAGATGATATTTTTTTTAATATCGTTTCATGTTAAATAAAAAAAGTGATAACATTAATCATTTCAAATGAGTCAGCATAATAATTCAAAGCTTTCAACCAGGTCGTCAGTTTTACATGATCGATTATTATATTTGACACTGTGTATGTTCCTAGTTTTGTAAGAGGTGATCAATAGGTTATAGTTCCAAAAGTCATACAATGTCATACTCCTCTAAGTAGCATTTGCTATGAAGCTACTGCAATAAAATTTAAATTTTGTTTATAAATTATCAGCAGGACAGTAGATTATTTTGTCAAGAGCAATCTCTATTAATATATTCATTGTTGGACGGCCTTTAGAATTGTATTCTCTTTCTGCACTTGCCACATAAGGTAAATAGGAGCACGCAGCCATTTCATGAACAGAAATATCTCACAACTTCAGATATCCTATAACTGCAGATAAAACCTCGATTCGAAACATGGACTGGAAATTTGCGACTTCCCCATCTAACCTCAAACTTGTATGAACTACTCGAAACAAACGGAATCAATCATATGACAAAATATACCCATAAACGTAAAACACGTTTACGCTTAACGTAAAAGAAAGGGAAATATACAACACTGATAACGGAACTTCAAAGTTCTATAGCTTTAGGCTTAGTCTGTGTAATATGAGAGGTACAGGATATAATGTTTTAGGAAATGTTCTAGTCATAAAGCTTTTTCTGCTGTTTGTATTTGATGTCGGTTAGCTTTGGGGCAAAAATGGAAAGGTAAAATCAGGAGGTTAATTTTGGGGCTGCCTAGGAATGGCCTTTATCATTAAACGAAGGAAAACTCCAACGAATGGCGAATAATACAAGAAAATAACAGCAGTTGAAAGGTCAAAGGATGTAATGAGCATCACCAATCTTTTGCTTACATGCTAATAATGGTTGTCGTGATGTTTATTATAATGATAACGATAATAATTTTGATAATGATAATGATGATGATGATGATTATGTTGATAATACCAAGTAAAGGCCAAGCCATGCATAACAACAATAAGCGTAACGAAAACAACTACCTTACCTCATGGAACAACACGAACAACAGCAGCTATATAAACAAATATGGAGAGAAAAAACACATTGATATTCGCAATGATAAAACAGTAACAACACTAACAACAGTAACAATACGAATAACAACATCATTACGATTAACACATATTTGCATCCTGTAATACAAGATGTATATCCTGGCGTTAGCCAGCTTAAGGAGTTAGAACTATGACAAAATCAATATTAATATTAGAATCTGTCATCAACTAGTTTGGTTAGAAATAACAAGAAAAAGACGCATCTAATTTCTGTCATCTCCTTTTGCCTTTGTATATGTACACAAACCAGGGTTCGCATCACTTGATGATTATGATTACAGATTACTCTTCCCAATATAAACCAGCGAAGTGGCGATATAAAAATAGAAAATAAGTATTTTACTACCGAAAATCGTTTGGCATTCGACAAATGATTCATGCCATAAATTGACACTGTAATTGTTAAACACTTTGAAGCTTCACCGATAACCGCTGGAACTATTACGTCAGTACCTTACTATACACGAACATATAGACCAAAGTTATCGTTATTCTTTCATGAGATCCGATAATTTATTCCTTCATCTTAATTGAGTAATTTGAAGTAAATTACACTAACAACTAAAGCGTTATGAGGTTACTGAGAAAGTCTTCCACTATCAACAATGTATTTTCGACAGATATAAGCAATGACATAGAACCAAGAGCAGTGTGCCGAAAGAAATGGTCAATTGAAGTTTAATTATAACAAAAGATATAAGTTTCCGGTTGGATTGAGAACAAGGCGAAACTCAAGGATACGACTTTCGGCGAAAACTAAGGAACGAGTACATAATGAGAGTCGTTGTTAAGATTTCATTCGGTGATTATTAAAATGTTCGTGTAACTAAACAATTGTTTCGCTTTCATCCCGGCCACTAACGGAAAGAAAGACAAGTAATTGAACACACTTTATGCCAATTATTAATTCAGATCCATCGCTCAACTTGTTTTTTCCCATATTGTTAAATGTTGAATATTGTCAAATGAGCTCAAATGATCGCGAAGAATGTTGGCATTAATTACGGATGTCCGTGGAATATTAAAGCTGGTGGTGACAATATGAAATAAAACACAGTTATAAAATTAAGTCTGTTATTATCATCGTCTTATTCACATTGCTGAAGCTCACTTAATAAGATAATTTACAGCATTTCTAGGATTCGTCCAGGTAGAGGGTATTAATGCTAGAAACACCTCTCTCTCTCTCTATCGATATGAGATGTGTTTATTTTGATATGATGTTTCAGATTATTTTGAACAAATCAGCATGTTAAGATACACTTTTAGACAATCCCAGTCCATCTCAATATACATATATGTATTCTTAGTACGCATTGGTCACACATATACGCAGGCAAAATGAGATGACAAATATGTGTATATGTTGCTTTTAAATTTCTAACCGTAATAGTTCATAACAAAATATTTATTTTATCGTGGTTCAAACTCCTTAAGCTGGCTTACCTCCATAATAGACATTGTTTATTGCCCTATATATGGAAGTGTTAATTGTAATGCTGTTGCTATTCGTATTGTTGTAGTTGCTGTTGTTGTTGTCGTTAATGATTTTATTATTGCGACTATCATTGTTTTTGTCATATTTATTGCTATTTCTGCGGCTGTTCGTGTTGTTCCATTTTCAATGGTTGCTTATGTTGGTACGTTTTTTGTTGTTATGCATGGCATAGTCTTTACTTGATACGATCATCATAATCAGCATCAGCATCATCATGATCATCATCGTAATATCAACGTTATCATAATAATAATAATAATAATAATAATAATAATAATAATAATAATAATATTAATAATAATAATAATAATAATAATAATAATCACAACCATCCCCTTAATATAAACAAGAGATTGGGGATGCTCATTAAATAATTATATCAAGATCCTTTGACATTTAATCTGTTGTTATTCTCTTGTAATTTTGGCCATTCGTTGTCACTCAATCAGTCACACGGTTAGTTATCAAGATTCATACTAAATCTGTCTGTCCGTCTGTGAAGAAGTACAGGATCATTGTCTTGTCTGTAAGGACTGACAGTATCTGAAATAGAAGAAATATGTATCAGCTGTTTATCCACATCATCAGCAGTATTACTTACTAATACTTAGGCATGAGGAAGATAAAATATTATCAGAGTTTCTAGGTAAATGAACTGAGAATGATGCATAATAAGCAATTAATATGATTATATTTTTTCTCTTTCTGGTAAAAGTTGTCTATTTTTCTAATATGTTCTTGGTTCATTTAACCAATAAACAACTGCCTTTCGTGGTCATCAGCATCGTTTCCATCCAGATTTAATAAAGCAATTTTATCTATAGCTAAAGTAAATCTTAAATAATCATAATTCAGTTCTTGAGTCTGAAATAGTTCAACATAAATGTTACTAAGACGACGTTGGATAAGTTTTTTTTTTCTCCATGATTCAGCTTTTTAATTTTAATAATATACTTTATGTACGGGTAGAAACACGATTTTGTTATCACTTGTACTTCTTTCCGTGAACAAATTTATTTCACACTGCTTAATTACAACACTCAATGACTCAGTCACCATGTTACTAACCCGTCTTCTTACTAACGCACTCTGTTTTCCTATGATTAAATAAATTTAACAACACGATATTGTCTTTGTAGAATAAAACACTTTATGAATTTATAAATGACAAAACAAATAGATGGTGAATCTTCACGATTTACATATACCTAATGCTCTAACAGTTTTTTGTTTTTCTCATGATTATTTTTAATTAAATAAACGATTAGTGAAGATAAAAGGGTTCTAGAACAACCTCTATTAATGACACCATTGTATGTGATCATCATAGAGATGACGAGAGTTACAGACCAGAAATGCCTAAAAACCTAACAAAGCTTTAATCATATTTAGTATTGTCTGCAGATGGATACTCTGTTTGCGTATTATTCACAACAAAAGGCCATGGAAATGTCGAACGGGTTATGTACTTTGATTGTTTTATATTTCTCATATTTAGGCTTTTTCTAAGCTGAAACAATGAGTTTGTCTAGAAGTACTTTTATAAGTCTATTATTCAAACAACAAACAGCAGAAATACTTTGAACTGTTCGTTAGATGTAATTATATATGTGAGGTGCATTATGCTGTAGTCAATAAGTCTATTATAACGTGTTACGTGACTGACTGCTAATGAGATGTTCCCGTGTGACGAGGAAGACGCTATCATTATACCTCCCTTTGGTTCATGTTGGGTGTAAGTGTACTACAAGTAATTGAAGGGAAAACACAAAGAATGGACATGTTTTATAGAGTTGATGCTGATTGGTGTTTTACGGGAATTTTTGTGCCCATTCAAAGACGAAACACCCCCTTCAGATATGCCCACGACGAGATTCGAACAGGAGTGGTAGTGATCCGTGATCCAACACGCCAAAATTAGACCAAGAAAAGTATATACAAGAATTATACAGGAAATGAAGGATGATATCGGTTCTTCGGGGTTTAAATATATTGCAATGTTATAATACAATATTTAAGCAAATTAGATTTGCAATATTGATGTTTCTCTTAATTACGTTGTGATCTTTTCATTTACTTTATTTTCTGCTTGAGAATCGCATCATCCCCAAATTAAGATACCCATTTGTCAACTTATGTTATCTCTTTCATATTGGTGTCTCTCATGTGCACTCTCTCAGCATGACTAATGGCCACATAAGTGGTGTGATTACCCGTTCGAATGAACGGCTGAGTGCTAATTGAGTGGCTATATGGATATTTATCAATGATCCCGACTTTATGACTTAATGATTCAGTTACTAAGTTACGGACTCGTTTTCTTACTAATGCACTCCTCTTACATCCGTTCACATACTGATTCGTGAATAATCCATCATTCAAGTCATTATAGATGTATTTATGAGTGTAATAAATGTATACTTTAACTCAGAAACTGCTACCATGCTAGCATGAAAACCTACTGACAAAAGGATGTACATACATACATACATATATATAAATATATATATATATATATATATATATATATGTGCTTACGCGTGCGTGCGCGTGCGTGCGTATATGGATGCGTGTATCTGTATGTATGTGTGTATATGTCTGTGTATGTGTGTATGCGCGTGGCAATTGTGTGTGTGTGTGTTCTCTCTCTCTCTCTCTCTCTCTCTCTCTCTCTCTCTCTGTGAGTGTGTGTGTGTATGTATGTGTGTGAGTGAACGCGGGTAAATTTATATGTATCAATCTATGTATGCTATTATGTATGAAAGAAGATATGAATACTACTTTTGTTTATGTGAGTAAGCAGGTGATGTTGGGACGAACAGATGTGTATGTATGTATATGTGTATGTTTATATGTTATGTATTTGTGGACTGTGTGGCTGCATGTGTTCCTTCTGTACGCGCGTGTGTGCGTGTGTGTGTGTGTGTTGTTGTGTGTGTGTGTGTGTGTGTGTGTGTGTGTGTGTGTTTTAGCTGTGTATAATAAGGCACAGGCACAGAGAATCTCGAACCGTGAATTCAAACTCTGGACGTTTCTTCAGGGGACTGAATCCAGAGTGGCGACTTTCTTGCTGAGACATGTGTAATGTCTCACCAGTCCCTAAGCCGCCAAGCAAAAACAAAAAAAACAATCACCTACAGCCGTGGAGTTTGGGAGTAGAAAACCCAAGTCAGTTAACGGCAGTAGTGAGAATGTTTAGCTGAATTATCTAAGCAGCCCTATTTATAGCTATTTTTCAATTGCTGTATCTTTCTTCAAAGCAATACTATATAAACTATATAACCCAATTGTTACCGTCTTCAAAGATCAGTTTTTACAACGGGCAGGCGTCACGAAGCGACTACTATTAAACCTATTTAGCTTAA
Source organism: Paralvinella palmiformis (assembly GCA_025642065.1). Lineage (NCBI taxonomy): Eukaryota > Metazoa > Annelida > Polychaeta > Terebellida > Alvinellidae > Paralvinella > Paralvinella palmiformis. Next base: position 187,761 of record JAODUP010000461.1, on the reverse strand, counting down.
TTGCTATTAAAAGACTGACATCTGCGCTGAAGCAGACCGTATTAGCGCGTCATAGCTTCCGTTCTGTTTGAATTATTTTCAAACCTGACCTAATTTATGCTATTCTAACTATTGTAGTTCTTAAATGTTATTTATGACAAGCAGATTAGAGCTAATCTTGAATGTCATAGTACAAACTGGACATAACTGGACCTAGGAAAGATAATTCTATTCCCACATACAACCAAGGTGAATTTTATATACAACTAAACTTGTTATATA
>JAODUP010000461.1:120000-182500 GCA_025642065.1 Paralvinella palmiformis | reverse complement strand
TTGGCTTCATGCTGTTTTCTTAATATTAACAACTCGAATTCAGCGACTATTGTCATAATAATCAAACTACCACTGCTACTGCTACTTCTATTCTAGCTGATCGGGACAAAGCAGGACGTGATGGCTATGCGTTTGATTAATGATATGCGCCTATAATGGCAGCATGCACTATATGCTTCCTTGTGAGTTGCGTTGTGCTCTTTATTGAAACTAAGTCAGGGATTATAATATTGTGCATCACCTCAAGACATGGGTAACTAGTTTATATCTTTGCAAATTACCGTTACTGTTATATTACTTTAATTAATACTTCAAATACACGAGCATTTAGACCGTCGTCACCAAATCTACCACCACCACAGCTACTTATATTACTGCTACTATTAATACTAATGTTTCTCCAGCACCACCATCGTCAACGCTACAACCGCAATTACAACAACAGCTATTGCTATTGTTAATACTACAATTACTATTACTACTACTACTACTACCATTACAATGACAACTACAACTACACCTAAAATAACAACACTACTAATACTACTACTACTACCACTACAATTACTACTAATACAACTACTACTACTACTACTAATAATAATAATAATAATGTTACTTTTACTTATATTAGTGGTTCACTAGCGATTCACTGGACATGAAAAAAATAATAACTAACGACAACTAAATAGAACAATAAAGAGAACATTTCAGGTTATCATCACATTTTGGATATCCCATTATTATCCAATATCCATCCACCAGACCAGGTGTCAGCACTTTGGTATATTACTTGACATTCTGCAACAGAATCAAAGCTTTAGAGAGTATATCAGTTTAGAGAGTGTATAGCGTCGTATATTGTTATAAATGATGGTGGAAACATCATATAGGAGACGGCATTCTAAACCAAGAGAGCGATTAAGATACTGTTGGAGGTTCGAGAGTTCAGAAGACGATAAATAGGCAGTATTCCTGATAGATGTTCCTAAGACTCACAAAGAACTCCATGATGTGCCTAATCATTAGTTTATGATATGCAGGAATGAAAGAAATGCTGCAAGAAAACAAAACTTGAACAGAAAATAATTTATAACAGAATATTTGCTCGATGGAAAATGTACCATGGGCTGACAGTGTATTATTAATTTACTGAAAGTCGAGATTGGCTTGGTTCGAACATTGTTTAGCCAAACAGATAAATAACCGAAAATATATATATATATATATATATATATATATATATATATATATATATATACATTAATCTATACATCTGTGTGAGTTGCTCTTCAGCTTGTGGGTGCCAGTTGATTTGTCACGCCCACAATGAAGTTGTTGCATATAAGCTAGGTACAGATAGTGAAAGCACGTACAAAAAGTACCATTTGACACCGAAGCTCGGAGCATACAACACGTGAGTTTGGTTCTGTGGTAAGGTGACACATATAAAATATACTTACTTTGACATCATACTTTACATTCAGCAGTAATTTGCTGTGGTTCAACAGAAACCTAAATATAAGAAAAGTGTGACATTACAGATTCTGATCTCAGCTTTATTCTGGATTCGAATACTTAAATAAGTACTACTTATATCACACTTATGGAAAGAGAGAAAGATGTTCGGCCTTGCGATGAGTGATCTGAATAGGGTTAAAAGTTAGGCTTTTATAAACCCCCGTATGTTGAACAAGTAATAGAATTGTATTATTTACACTAATTAGATATGGACGTACCAAAGAGACTAAAAAAAAGTAGCAATACTACACGATGGGTTGTTACTGGACTACAACGAGGTCAGCATCTGAGGTGTCGAAATGCTTTATATACAGGTTTCTTTTGGACCACAGAAAATTACTGTTGAATGTAAACTGTGGTGTCAAAATAGTTTATGATATGTATGTAGCAAGTCACCATTGAACCACACGCACGTGTTGTTTGTTGCGAGCTGTGGTATCAAATGGTACGTTTTTACGTGCTTCTGCTTTTTGTACATAGCCTGCATGTAGCCGCTTTCTTGTTGGCGTGACATATTTGTCGCGTACGAAAAGCGAATTAGCTGGTTCCCACAGGCTGATGAGTAGACCAGACACATGCTTAGGTATACGCACACATTTATCAATATGTGGAGGTATGGAACATTTTATTTTTAGATTAATGTATGTATAGTTGTATTTATATTTATGGAGGTAAGTTTCGAAGGATGTTTAGATGTGTTGATGCTCTGTGCCTGTTGCCTCTTTATATGTACCCTAAAAACACACACACACACACACACACACACACACACACACACACACAATATATATATATATATATATATATATATATATATATATATATATATATATATATATATATATCCGTTTGCCACTTATTCAACATTCTTCCATCCCAAATTTAGTGTTCCTTGGTGTATGCAATTAGGCGTGGTGTGATTTAAATTAAAGAGCCTATTCTGGTGATCTATTTGATGATCAAGAACATTTGATTCCAGACAGATCCCCGATAATTGTGACTGTTTTCTGTGTATGTATGCTAATATGTGTGTATGTGCGCTTGAGTGTGTTGGAGGTTTAAATTTGGCTGATACCAATATTCGTAGAATATATCCGTAAGGAGTTTTTCCTCGTTCATATGCCCCTGGGTGACTAGAGTCGAGGCAAACAGCGAGCAAGCGAGTGAGCGAATCAGTGAGTTAGCGAGTGAGTAAATGAGTCATTGGTAACAAATACTAGAAAATATGATCATATCACCCCAATTCTTCAAAACCTGCATTAGCTACCTGTTAGACAGCGTATCCATTTCAAGATTTTGTTAATAACTTATAAATCTATTGATGATATGGCGCCAGAATACCTGTGTGAACCGGTTTCCATTAGAAAGTCATCCAGAAAATGAACGTCATCCAGTCAGATAATATTGCAGGTGCCAGTGTCTCGGCTCAAGTCATATGGTGAGGGTGCGATTAGTGTTGCAGCCCCCATTTTGTGGAATAAGTTGCCGGCAAATATTAGAAATGCGTCGTCTCTTGGAAAGTTTAAGTCTCTTCTAAAAACACACCTATTTAAGGTCGCTTTAACAGATAAATAATTATTATCTTTTAAATCATTATAGGGTTCTTACAGACATATTATTTGGGGTATTATTAAATATACATTATTATTATTATTTAGTATATAATACTAATAATAATAATAATAATAATATATAATCTTAATAATAATAGAATCAAAGGTAGTAGTAATAATTGAAGTAGTTGTAGAAATAACAGTAGTAATTACGTGACTAGAGCAGTAGCAAAAGAAACAATAGTATTGTATCAGAAATGGTGGTTATGATAGTCGAAGTAACATCTGCAACAACGCCAACAAGAATAATTACAGGAAAGTGAGAAATTATACCTGTATCAATTATAAATTACCATCAACACAATAACAACAAAAACAACAATAATAACAACTTGAAAATAAATTAAGTCAAATTCCGTCGCAATAATACTTTCCGTTTTGGACGATTTGTTGTTAAGGCTTTAATTCGAAGATACAAAATCCCAGAAATATTGTTGTTTTCGTTATAAACATTTGTATAAAACATTGAAATATACATCATAGTCCTTGATGTTGTTTACATAACCATAGTCTATCTCATCGTTCGCAATAACGTCAAGCCATGGTTGCCAATATAAATATTGTTTACAGAGTATTGAAGAATGAACAAACCAGGAGAAAACGTCGTAATATCGCAATATTTTAACATCTGGTGAATGTCTGCTCTCCTAAATATTTGCTAAGAGTAGACATATGACACAGTTATTGGATTGCGTAATGTATAGCTTGATCGACATATATATATTACATCATTCCTCTTTTATAAACGATGTCTTTTGAATATTACATAAGAAAGAATATGAAAAATGCCTTCACCTTGTTCTTACTGGACGAAGTGTAATTGATGTTAATAAATAAAATGTTAGATAAGGTGGGAATAGCGTTTTTAAATGGCAATGGCCTTGTAATCAAAATATGAGACGAATATGTATTTGCGTTCATATTGATTTTATATTCATGTATTTATATTGATGAAAATAGGTTAGAATGGAAAGAATTACAGACAAATATAACACTAGGAAATGCACGGTGGACCCATACGCGGTAAAAAAATAATATATCTACATTGATTAAGCCATATGCATGTAAACATAACATACGTACTCAATATTGTATAGTAGGTCCTATATTATCTGGTATTTATTATAACACACGCAAGAGCTTACATCTCGAAGTATAATTAAGGCTCGAAGGCACACATAAGTAAACAAAACAGACTCAGATTTGTCAATACATGTGCATTAAAATATAATCCAGTCGAAAAAATAAAGAACAACAGGTTAATTTTAATCGATTTAATCACTATCCAGTATTATAGAGAAGTCCGACTGATATGTTTCCTAAATTTATTGTGTGTGGGTGAGAGAGTGAGTGTATGGGTGGGTGAGTACATGTGTGTATGAGTGAGTTAATCAGTCAGTGAGTCAATCAGTGAGTCAGTCAGTGAGTCAATGAGTCAGTGAGTCTGTCAAAAGCAATAGAGGGGAAGTTACTAGCGGGAGACATATAACAGGCCCCAAGGATCCCTATAGATATATGTTACTTCGGTTCATACTCTGGCCTTGGCTATTTTTGTGAAATATGTAATCGTTTACCTCTCTTTGCTACATCGGAAGTTCCCTTCGCCCATTCAAACTCCTGTGTACATTAATTTGACTCTGAGCAGTAAAGTTAAAGTTATACTTAAATTTATAGAGTCACTAACTAGATTTTAATTTTCAACTTATGTAATTATCTGGAAGGTATGTGAATTATATATTTTTGTTCTTCAGACGCTGAGACTTTATAAAGTTAATAAGGAAAAATTCACATGTTTTCAGTCGTTGTTTGGTCTCAAATAGAAGAAGTATTTAGCAGTTGTTTATGTTCATACTACTACTACTACTACTACTACTACTACTAATAATAATAATAATAAATAAGTAGTAATAATTGAAGTAGTTCTAGAAATATAAGTAGTAGAATTAATAACAGTAGTAATTATGTGACTAGGAGCAGTAGCAAAAGAAACAATGGTATTGTATCAGTAATGGTGGTCATGATAGTCATGGAATAAGTGTGGATAAGCGAGTGAACAATACATCGTGTGAGTGAGTGAGTGAGTGAGTGAGTAGGTGAGAGAGAAGGCGAGTGAGTGAGTGAGTGAGTGGGTCGGTGGGTTTGTGAGTGAGTGAGTGAGTGAGTGAGTGAGTGAGTGAGTGAGTGAGTGAGTGAGTGAGTGAGTGAGTGAGTGAGTGAGTGAGTGAGTGAGTGAGTGAGTGAGTGAGTGAGTGAGTGAGTGAGTGAGTGAGTGAGTGAGTGAGTGAGTGAGTGAGTGGGAGTGAGTGAGTGAGGAGTGAGTGAGTGAGTGAGTGAGGGTGAGTGAGTGAGTGAGTGGTGAGTGAGTGAGTGAGTGAGTGAGTGGTGAGTGAGTGAGTGAGTGAGTGAGTGAGTGAGTGAGTGAGTGAGTGAGTGAGTGAGTGAGTGAGTGAGTGAGTGAGTGAGTGAGTGAGTGAGTGAGTGAGTGAGTGAGTGAGTGAGTGGTGAGTGGTGAGTGGTGAGGAGGAGTGAGTGAGTGAGTGAGTGAGTGAGTGATGAGTGAGTGAGTGGTGGTGAGTGAGTGAGTGAGTGGATATAGTGTGTGAGTGAGTGAGTGAAGTAGTGATGAGTGTAGTGAGTGAGTGAGTGAGTGAGTGGTGAGTGAGTAGTGAGTGAGTGAGTGAGTGAGTGGTGGTGGTGGTGGTGAGTGAGTGGTGGTGAGTGGTGAGTGGTGAGTGGTGGTGAGTGAGTGGTGGTGGTGAGGAGTGGTGAGTGAGTGAGTGAGTGGTGGTGGTGAGTGGTAGGTGAGTGGTGAGTGAGTGAGTGAGTGAGGAGTGAGTGAGTGAGTGAGTGAGTGGTGAGTGAGTGGTGAGTGGTGGTGGTGGTGAGTGGTGGTGGTGAGTGGTGGTGGTGGTGAGTGGTGAGTGGTGAGTGGTGAGTGGTGGTGAGTGAGTGAGTGAGTGAGTGAGTGAGTGAGTGAGTGAGTGAGTGAGTGAGTGAGTGAGTGAGTGAGTGAGTGAGTGAGTGAGTGAGTGAGTGAGTGAGTGAGTGAGTGAGTGAGTGAGTGAGTGAGTGAGTGAGTGAGTGAGTGAGTATAAGTGCCTCATTCAAATGAAAAGCAAATATGCATTGGAACTTACTTGGAATCGTATAATGTTGGTGTGGTACTTTACATGCAAAGCCAAACATGGGGTGCGGTCATAGATAAGCCAATGAAAGTTCCCCAAAAGTCCACATTAGTTGTAAATAAGGGATTCCGCAAGAAATTAAGAACATAAGACGTTAGCTGTTTCATAATAATAGACTGACAGACAGAAGTAAGAGCAAACATGTTATCATCCAATATTATCAACTTTGTATTGACAATGTAATACACAATTTATCTGACGGTGGCAAGATAAAGCCACATGTCAACATTATTAGAAAATAAATAGGACATTGGTCTGTGTCCAAATTGTCATGAAGGAATATATATCGGCTAAATAATAACGAAAAAGAACTTACACTAAATTATATATACTATTTTGACATAGCTGGGTTCATGGAAACATGGACAAAACAGAGCGTAAGATAATGTGTTCAAAGTATATGGGAAAATCCTTTCAAAATTCGGCAGAACCATTTATGGAATAGCTCTTTATAAGGAACATAAACTTGCCATTACTTGTAACTATATCACAAAGAACAAATATATCATATTCCTTAAACTAGACTGTCTTTAGGCTGAAGTGGGATATAAAAATTGACATACCCGAGCAGTACTCCTCTATGTAAACCGTGTCTTACTGAACCATACGTGGACATAATATTCAGTGATTTTGTTACTGTCACAACATTTGCGTTAGTAAATTATATCATACATCGCGACACATCCTACTTTCCGGAGTTGGATATGTGGTACGATCAAGATTCATTTAATATTTTTTAACTATTGGAATAAAGACTTTTGAGCAAAATATTTCAGGAATTCCTTACTATATATTTATAAAATTGTTGGAATTCAGTTGACAAATGACAATTAAGTGAAAGACGGGCATATTAAATACAGCTTCCAATGAGTTGGTGTTAGGTGGTAGACTTTCTATTAGTATCCTCAACACTGTTTGAGGAGTGGATTCATTTTACAGAGGGCGATATGCTCGATTCTGATAATTTCCTACTATCAGTTACTCAACCATGTTATATCAGAACCGTAATACAGGTCATTATCCAGGCTTCAAATGCCTCGTGTATTAAATTAACCAGTTAAAATTTATGTTAGCTGATGATATCACGGCCAAGATGTTTGTGGGGTTCCATCAACTCCTAGAGCAGGATATGTATGGGACAGTCAGTATTATGACGAATGTGCTTTGGAAAACATATATTTCCATCAAATGCACTCAACTGAAGCCAAACAGTAGCGTTGAATCAAATGTTACCGAATGAAAGTAGTGGAACTATCGAAATATGCCAAATCTGTATGCCAAATATGTATGCTTAAATATAATTCCAAAATACAAGACAGATTCAAAATGACAATAGTATATGTATGCGAAGAAACATATTATCCAAAGAGAGACAGTAAAGATAAAATATAAATCTGATTTTTGTAAATGCTAGAAATATTTTCTTTATGAATGGTTTAAAAGAAATACGGAAATCGTATATCTGCCAGGTCTTAAGAACACTGGATGGTTGACGAATGTATGAGGGCCAGGTAGATCAACGACTAAACACATTTCGTATTTATACGATATCGTTCAGAAATATGTAGGCAAATCAAAAGGTAGATTGCACTGTACATAGGTACATTTTTCTAAAGCGATCGATAGCATCCGACATTCCAATTTATGGCTTCAATTCATACGGGATAGAGGACACGGTCGTATTCTAAATCGATTGATAGCCACCTACGGCAAACTTGGATCATGCACTATAATGCTAAATGAAATAACTAAGTTAGCACTGATTTATTTAGGTGTATATATGGCAATAAAAAAAGTTGTCTGATCAACCCTTAGTTGATATTCATATAAATCAATAATTGGTTTTTCAAAAATACAAACTCTCTGGGTTTATACTTTGATCAAATCAATTCTTCATTACTCTTGCACGTCTTTGCTGATAACATTGCCCCCAAACGACACATTTGGAATGTTGCTGCTACATTTAAATAGCCATTTTGAATTTTTATAAATTATTTTGTTTTGGTGAAGATATAAAATACATCGCTTATAGCATTAAAAAGGATAATATAGACGCAAGCGATAGCTGGTATTTTAGTAATTGGTTAATTGAGGTGTTTACATGTTACATATGGCTAGAATGGAAGTTTGATCTAAGTTCGTTCATTTAACCGTTTTAGAAACTGTGTCATCAGAGTGAGAGAAAGCAACGTACATGTTCAGGTTCATTAATAAAGAATTTAATTACTTATTTGTGCGTTTAGCATTTATCTTTTTCAATATAAATGCAATATTCTTCAAATATCGGTAGGTGGGTCAGAAGTACGAGGTTTTTTGGAAATACAAAACAAGAAAGAAATTGGCCATATTAATATATACAAATATATTTTAAGTTTATCTTGACCTACCTCAAAATATGTTGTTCAAGGTGAATGCAGCCCAACGTCGTTTATTTTTTTCTGATTGATAAACTTCTCATCATCGATCTTTCATTATATCGCATTGTGAATCAATATTTCAAAGTATCGAAGGTAGCAGCAAAGATATTTTGGTGAAGAAATTTATATATTGACATAGCTGTCTATCAATATCATACTAAATCTCAAGAAAACGTACTTATAGTGTCAGGCTAAAATTGCTTAGATTTACAAAGTATTTATCTTCATCAAAACACAGTAATAAAACACAATGATCAAACGTTTGGTCTACAAAACCTAATTTTTCATTAGAATAACTAAGAGTTACTCTTGATAGAGAGTTTATTTCTCTCGATATTATGTCAACAATGATCGAAATATAGTTGAGGATGAATATTCCTTTTCACAAATATGTCCCTTGTAAAATATTCGCTGAAATGCCTTTTGATTATAATACTGGTTATCATGCTTTGTAAATTCATAATATATTGATTTATTTTAATAAATATAGATTGCTAGTTTTGTTATTTATTTTTATTAGTTATTGTTGAAAGAGATAGAGAGGGGGGTAGTATAAAACAAGCCATTGCCTTAGTGTAAACGAAAGATAATAAATAAGTACTTGGACTAATGTCTAGCATTTTGCTTTTAATTTATGTACTTAGATTGAGTCCTTAATAATAACAAAGCTTACATATAGGATTGACTTGTTTCTCGCTTTCCTGGGTATACTCAAATATAAGGGCTATATTTCTCACATACATGGAAGAAAGTATATAAATGAATCCTACCTTAATCCGAATTTTCACATGTTGTTAGGGTGGGAAAATAATTAATTCGGTCGTATCTTTATTCAATTTCAGGATGTTGATATTCATCCAACTACTTATGTATACAAACTAATATAGAGCAGCATTGATATATACTGAATACAGTAATCTTCCAAAGCCTGAAAGAAGGAAAATATAAATATACAATTTGTGTGTGTTTCTTTGTTGTTGTCAATTAAATCTCCAAGTTATTTGCTGGTTACTAATAGACCTACTTGCGTCCCCAATCTTTACATCAATATTTCTCAATTTAATTTAGTTATCGCCACAAAATGAGCCAAAACATTCAATTAAGAACACCATTAAAAAGTGATTAGTTGCTCCATTCCGACCAAAGACTGTTTTTAATGAAACCGCCTGAATATAAATCAAGATTCTACTAAGAAATAGTACAATACATCATTAGTTTAATCTCTACATTCCAGTCGAGGTATTGCCATAAATATGATAAGATCAGATTGTCTAGAATAAACATTAATGTCGTTTATCCTCCAAAGTTAGTGCCAATTAAATATGTACCCCCGTGTTTGTTCTTCTATAATACACATATTTTATCTCGGTGATCGATGAGGAACATGTTATGGTTGCTGGTAGTTTGTGACCATTGAGGTTTATCTTTTATGCTCGTCTCTATTCGATTACATCTTATATCCTTGTATGTTGATCTGCGAGTCCATTTATCAATCTTAGATTGTTGGTAGGTTTGTAGAAATATTCCGCATAGAAATCAGAAGCTTCTTATGTGTACTCATCGCATTATTGGGACATCGGCTCACCGTCAATTTAATATAAGAAACTCACTCCTAGTATCCTTTATTAAAGACGTTCTGAGATCGAATTATTCGAGATCTACCAAGTAATGTAATAACAATGTTCGTTTCAAAACAGTGCCATTTCATTAAACGTTTAACTGAAATTTATATTTTAATTATGGTAGAGTCATTATTAAGCTAGTGATGTCAATTGCTTAATGCATCTAGATACTGTATTTATTAAAATGATACACTGTTATCTAGACTCAGAATGTAATATCAACGCTAAATAAATATGTTACTTTGCTGATGATGACCACTTCTTCTTTTTATTATCAACTAACAATCCTAGAAGTATGTATTAATCCGTGTTTTAGTTATGGTAGTATTTGTAGTAGTAGTAGTAGTAGTAGTAGTAGAAGCAATAGTAGCAGTAGTAGTAGTAGTAGTAGTAGTAGTAGTAGTTGTTGTTGCTGTTGTAATAGTAGCAGCAGTAGTACTAGTATTGGCAGTAACAGAAGACGTGATAGAAGTATTAGAGGTAGAAGCAATACAAGTATTTTTTGTGCTAGTTGTAATAGTAGCAATAGAAGTAATAGTGGTCTATCAACAACAGCGATAATGATACTAACAGCAACATCTACTCACACACCAATACTAATTATTACAATAAGTAGAGAAATAAGTCCTATATCTATTATAACACTACCATCAACAGTTACAACAATAACGACAACAACTGGATTCAACAAATTCCCTCTTCGCCACATTAATACTCTCCGTGTTCTATGATTTAAATTTAACGGTTTTATTCGAAGATAACCCTTTGATGTTTTCGTTGTCAACTTTTGTGTAAGGCATTGGCATCTATATTATCGTCTTTGATTTATCTATACGCCCACAGTTTATTTCATCATTTGTTAAACGTTCAGGCAATGGTTGCCAATATAAACAAACCGTGTTACAATTATTGATAAATAAACCAGAAACAAATGTCCTAAAATGGCAAGTCTGTAACATCTAATAAATGTACGCTATCCGTAAGCTTTACTAACATAAACATACATCACACTTTTTGGATTGTTTCTTGTAATACTTTGTTCGTGATATATCCATCTACGTAGATATTACATCATTGATCTTATATAAATGATGTCTTTAGAATGTTAGATGAATCCATCGTGGACACATAAACACGAAATGGATATCTGAATGATCCGATATAACTATGAAAATATGATCGAGTATTTATCATAGCAAACGTTAGAACTTCAAATTAAGTTGTCACATATATCTCCAAGTATAATCCAGGTTCGGACGCACACATATGTAAACACAACAAACAAAGATCTCTATCTATCTATCTCTTTCCCTCACTCTCTATCTCTCGCTCGCTTTCATTCGCTCTCTCTCTTTGATCTCTCTCTGTATATATATATATATATATATATATATATATATATATATATATATATATATATATATAATACAATATTTTTAAAAGATCAATACGATGTGAAAACATTCAAACCAGGTCAGATGCTCCTAGAAGATCTAAATCTGATTCTAAAATGTCAGCCAATAGGAAGCTGTTTTTTGGTACTCCTGGTGGGAAACTTCCATCAAACGGAGGTAAATATGTTCGATTTAATATCCGTCCAATTACTTAGTTCACCCAATAATACTCTACAATCCGAAAAGTTCGATATTGGAAAAAAAAACAAAGGTTTAAAAACTCCAGTGCTTCTTTCCCAATAGTGATTGATTCGATTAATGGGGGGAAGGTGATAGCATTAAACATTTCAAATTTTAACCTTTTGAAAATGAGCCAACAAAAAATTAAACCATTTCAGTGTCCCCTCTTTGAAGAATAATGTTGGGTTATGCTACTGCCAGTTACAATAAAGTTTCTTTCTACTTTATGTGTCCGGCATTTGTGTGTTTTTGAAGGACTATCCCTTACAGTATATTCGTTGTTCTTCTGTCTGTAACAATGTGTTCGCCTTCTCCCCTTAAACGCATGGCACACATCATCATGCAGCCATTTCCTGGAGAAAAACATCCATCCAAAACAGATAAATCGCGAATGCAAATCTGAAATGAAAACTTGCACCATATTGGTCTAATCACTGAGCTATACGAGTGTTCCTTGCATAAACGTATATGGCATACTCTAAACGCGTATAATCAATCATATATCAGTATATGTTCATAAAATGGAAATAGGGCTAAACGAATTAAGTAATATAATGTAAACATTACTGACAACAGAACTTCAAAGTGCAATAGGTTTAGGTCTGGTCTGTGTAATATGACAGGAAGAGTTTCTCGTTCGAAAGTAGTTTGTTTTCTTCTGCTGACTGTGTTTGATGTCGGCGAGTGTTAAAGCAAAATCTGAAAAGATAAAACAAACAGGTTAATGATGGCGTTGCCTAAGAATGATCTTTTTCATTATCTAAATAAATAAAACGAACGAACGGATACAAGAACGTAGAAGCAGATGAAAGGCTAAAGCGCATTGAAATATAGAATTACGGAGCATCTACCATCTTTCACTTTCATGATGATGATTGTTCTATTGATGATGATAATGGTAGAGATGACGACGACGATTATGATAATGATGATCATGACTAAGATCTTAGTATCAAGCAAATATTATACCGTATGTACGAACAATAATAACAACAACAACAAAGCTATTACCCGCATGAAATAGCAGCAGCAGCAACTACAATAACAACGAAGATAACAGAGATAACATGCACAACGATAAAATAATAACAACAACAAAAACACCAACAATCAAACCTGGAGCAATAAGCTCAATTGCAGTACTGCAATCTGCAAAACAACAACAAACGCAATAACAATAGCGTTGAAATTAATAGCTACATATATACTGCAATAAACAGTGTAAATCCTTAGCCTTTCGTGAGCAGTAGGTGTTATAATGATGAAAACATATATTGATATTAATATATGTCATCAACCTTTTTACAAGAAATAACAAGTCAAAGAATACAGATCATAATTATTATCTTCTTTGACCTTTCTATATAGCCATCGGTGATTACAATATCAGATTACTGTTCCTAGTATAAACGAACGACGCGATGAGACAAAACCTTCCAGAAATAAATATTTTCTAACGGAATTATTTGACATTTAGCGAATGATTACTGTCAGAAAATGGCATTAAAATAATTTCAAGGTTGACCGGTACCTGGTGGAAATATTACTTCTTTTGCCTCATATACACCTGAAACAAAAATGGAAATAAGCAATTTAAAGATTAACTGTTGGAACTATTACTTGAGCTGCCTGTTATACATGAGAAGATTTGAATTAAGCGCAAATAGTGTTTCTTTACAAAAAGAATTCACGAATGAATACCGGTAAATACACTAAATATGTTACGGTAATAAACTATGGTTATATTCTGAAATATAATTCGAACTTATTAGGATGGCATATAACCAAGATAATTAAGCCTAAGGTAAAAGGTCAAGTGAAGTGATATTGTATTAAGAGAAATACATTTCTGGTTGGATTCGTAACGAGGTGAAGGTCAAGATTGTAACTTCCTTTAAAAACTAAGGACAAGTTGTATCTGTTTAACGTGAGGTGTGTCAAAATACCTAATGCGAGTTATCGTATAGATTCCTTTAGATGATTCTTGAACTTCTTGTGCGGCTAAGGAATTATTTTCCTATCATCCTATTCACAGGCAGGCAGAAAACGTAGTTGAGGAAAATGGGTATTCAATAATCTTCAAGGTCAATGTTTTTAGATGTCGTAGCCATATTGTTAATTACTTAATATTGACCAAGGTCCAAGAAACATCACGAAGAGCACTACCAGTGAGCTTTTGGTAATAGTGGAATATTAAATGTAGCGAAGACAAGAATGAATTATTTCAGTTATGAAATAAATTAAGTAAATTGTTATAAGCAGTTCTTCAGATATGTGGCTGATTACTGATACTACTGCTGCTACTACTACTGCTACTACTACTACTACTATTTCTAATGTTTTAGTATTGCTTCTATAACTAATACTAATACTACTATCACTCCTCTTATGACTACGTCCACTACTAGTGGTAATAATTGTATATAGGGATAAATTGATCGGAGAAGTTCTCCAAAACGTATAATTTAGATTGCCTCGGGTATATTCAGAGAAAAGGAAGTAATGCTAACTTCACTATGAAGCAGACAGACAGCATGGTCAAAACAAAGAGACGTTTAGTGCTAAGTTACAAACAAATTGATGTGTCTATCTGTTCCAAATCAACTAGAGGTCACGTGACCACAAAGTTGATGGTACAGTTTTCGTATTCCGGAATGTAAAGAATGTTGTCGGTATGGATAGTATTCCCTATGGCTCAGAGATGTTCGTGTGGGCTCGTTTGTTTGTGCCTATGTTTGGGCGTGTATGTATTCGTGTGTGTATGTGTATGTGTGTGTGCGTGTGCGTGCCTGTATGTGCGTCAGTTTATTGATACTGGCTTATCAAATAAATGATTATCTCAGTCTGAATTTATTTGTTTAAAAGTATATAAGGCCCTTAACCTTACCGGCCGTTGACCTTTTTGTCTTTTTCTTTGGTAAATAAGGATTCTTGACCTATATCAATACTGAACTATGCATAAGGTCATTACGTTAGTGCGCTTGTATAACAATTGACGGGTTAGGAGTTTGTTATTTGTTTTCTGCGCTAAACTTACGAATGTAATTGACGTATTCTCACGGGATAGCTCATTATCGCTCATCTGAAGAACATAATTTTGTCTGTGATATATATATATATATATATATATATATATATATATATATATATATATATATATATGCGTGCGTGTGTGTGTGGGTGGGTGCGTGTGTGTGTTTATGTTTGTCATTCTGCCTGTCACTCTGTCTCTTTCTCTGTGATGTTATTTCATTTGCTACTGCTTGCAGCATCATCATGCTCGTCATCATAATTATAATTGGATACTTACTGGGAAAGTGACAATTATATATTATTATTATTTCCTTTAACGTAATATTTCTATTTACAAAGTATATTTAAAATATTAGACAAATTACCGGCCAATTATATGTCTAAAATTACTTTTCATAACGTAGATAATTATTTTACTTCAAATAATATTGTTATGATAGTCACAATTTAAAGATATAATGTTTAAAGATATAACGTATTCTGTGCCCTTGATACATGCATAATTCACGATATTTAAGTAGATGGAATACGGTACAGCTATTTAATTCACGAAGATAACTCAAATATTAAAACGACCAGTCGTGAGGAGTAGATTTAGTTTTTTTTTTCGGTTTCTTCACTTCATTTCCTTTATTTTTATTGAATATATCAAGTATTATTACTGTGAGTTTGTAATTAACTCCATATGTATCATGCCGTTGGAGGTGTATCAGTTTACCTTCCAGCTTAGGGTATGCCATTAATGTTAACAAATGTTTTCTTTTTATAAAGAATTCATGATGTATTGCTTTTGTCCTGACAATCATAACATGTCTGGAACAGGAACTAGGACGGAGTGAGTACAAAGAGGCGACATCGGCGTACAATGACATGATACTGCTTAGCGAACAAGAGAAACCTAGCACAAAGGTCAGTTCTGGATCAGGTCATGATAACATTAATCACAAAATGGAGTCACAAATAAATCATATATTTCATATTAATGTGTGTGTGTGTCAGTGAAAGAGAGATGCTTTATTTTAATCAGTGATACAGTTTTTGGTTTTAATTTTCTTTATTCAAGACCTCTCATATAACAGTCATATATCGGACATGACAGGAAAGTGTTTGTTCAATTTGATAATTCCAGAAAAAGAAACTGAAAGATTCTTTAGTATCTAAACATATGAATAATAAGGCTTGATATTTAAGATCCTTCTATTCTAAGCCTGAAATTTGATTACTTAAAGCCATTCTTATTAGCTTGATTAATAAAAGCCAATGCTTGTTTCTGAAATATGGGTAACCTGGCACTTCTCTAAGCGAGTGACACATATGAAATATTTTAATATTCCAATAAACTATACAGTGTCGGTCAGATGTCTCAAAGTAAGCTACCCCTCAGTTATTTAATTAAAAGATGCTCTCGACACATTTAATGTAGCATGTAAAATATGGTATTTATGTGCGAGATATTCATATATTATATCCTTACGAATATAGAAGCCCATTCATCAAAGTTATTATCTCTTTTTCCTATTTTAAAAATGCCATTGTAAATGTTAAACGCTTTAAATCATAATGGCTATGACTAAATCTGATGAAATATATTATTGTTTATTTATATTCATGAATATTTGTTTTCTAGAAAAATAATATAAACTATCACTTATGGGTTAGGGTTAGGGTTAACGTTGACAAAATACCAAAATGAACAACATTGAATTTAGCTGGAATTAATTGTATTAAGTCTCCTATCTTTTAAAATACATCTTATTTTAAAAATATCTTTTGTAGCAGATTTTGAAAACGGTAGACGATTTATGGAAGAGCTTAACATTTCCTGAATTTGATGAAATTGTTACTTCGATTGCTAATTTTACTTAAAACATGATAACAGGACAATAAAATTAGCCATTCCTCTGGTAAAACGTCCATTGTAAGATTTTGTGTTTTAGTCTCTATACGGAAGATTTGTTGTATTTACAGCTGCCACTACCAGATCATATCGTGACATCCTAGTAATCTGATCCAAACTTTTAAAAAGTTATTACTTTAAAGGTGATTTCTTTATATTCCAGGGGGGGGAGCTCTTTAATCCTATTTAAACTGACATGAATAAAAAAGAAGCCCATCGATCTTCTCAAACTGAATTAATTGGATTGTTTTATACTTCTCTGTGCTTATTTACCTACTACAGATAACTCGATATAGCTAAGTCTCTCTGTTGATGGAGATGCGTTCGATCGAACAATATCAAGGAGATCTCAAAGTGCCGACAAACTGGATAAACGTCAACCATACAGGTGATGCTAAATATGACATTTCGCAGGCTGCTCACAGACACAGTCCAGACCACCAAATACAACATACAGTGTAGCATCCTATAAGAACACCATTTTAACATGTTCTGTTATATACCACAAAACAAACTTATAGTTATAAGGTTCGTAAAATCTACTTATTTTAATTATCTTATTAATAATATCAATAAAACCTGTTTATTTATGAATCAGTAATATGTTTAATCTCTAACCGTATTATACCAGCTCTCTCTCTCTCTCTCTCTCTCTCTCTCTCTCTCTCTCTCTCTCTCTCTCTTTGATATATATATATATATATATATATATATATATATATATATATATAATATATATATATATATATTATCATTAAATTTACAGTTTAAATAGAAAATACTTTATTTAAAGAATATATATATATATATATATATATATATATATATATATATATATATATATATCGATTTAAAGACTGTGTATGTGTATGTGTGTTTGTTTGTGCTTGTGTATGTATATGTGTGTGTATGTGTGTATCTGTGTCTGTGAATGTTTTTGTGTATGTGTCATTTTCTAACTATTTTGTATATTTTCTGACGACAATCTCACTTTTCTTCATTATATTTATTATACAGTAATGTTATATCTGTGGCGAGTAATGCTTAAATCACATTACTTCATCACTTCATTAAAAAATACAGTAATTTGTGGAAATTGGTTTAGATCTACAATCACGTGCCGTTCTCCTAAACCATATATTAAACAAATAAAATATGTTTCTCTCTGACAGCATACACCATTCAAGTCAGGTAATGTTATATTTAATTCAACTAACTTTATTACTATATAGCAATTGGCGAAATATTTATGGGGAACTTAAATGGCATTTGTAATGCAAAAAGATAATATTTATTGAAATTGACACACCTAACCTGATTTCTCATCCCTGAATCGATTATCCCAGAATCATAATATTTTTGTAAAGGACTTCCTTTTATGGACCATATCTAAGAAGAGAAATCACACGATCTACTTAAACAAAGACTTTTCACGAGAGATCTTAGTGTAAATCAATTATCTTTTCTATACATACCCGATATTTAGGTTTCTACATATAAAACCGAGTACACCTGATACGATAAATGCTAAAACAGGCCGATCTTTGTTAGACATTTCCACCTCTAATAAGAAAATCTTATATCGTTAGATGAGAAGTAGTAATGCGGAAGAAAGGACAAATATTGATGTTATATGATCGTAGCCATTAATGTCGAGTTACATCGATTTCCACGAAAGACAGCTCCTGACTTAAGCGATATGCGTTCGTAATATCGCTTCGATGTAAAGACACAACTCGGACTTCCTTAGACGAAACTCGCCCGCGGTTAAAAACATATATTTAAAACCAGGCATCGGGTCTGCTATACGCAGTATATAGTTATAAAAACGTGCTTAAATATGGTTTATCATAAGCATGCTATAGGTATAATTCAGACTGAATATAACTGGACTAAATAGATTTTGTTCTATAGGCTGGACTGAGAAAAGATAATTAAGAGTGAGTGATGGAAATACTAATACTGTTATATCAAAATAGACGATAACAATGGCATATATTGATCGATTGAAACTCTGCCTGTAATATATAGCTTTTAGTTTAAGTTCCACCATTTAGTAAGCTGAGCGATTCTTTCGTTTACTTTTTGTATTCGTTTGTTTGTTTGTTTCTTTGTTGAATCGGCTTATGCGTATATAAATCTATTTTGGATACATATATTTACATTGTAGAATTTATTAATTCGTGCTGCAGATGGCTTCTTTTATTAATTCCCAGTCAAATCCCTAGTAACCAAAATAAATTGTCAGTTAAATAAACACAATCGGTAAAAGGAAATGACAATTATACTAAGAAAAATACGTAAAACTAGCATATTGCTCGACCAAGAAATATCAGCCATTAAGAATATGGCGAACTAGAAACTGGATATTTCTCAGTTCGAACGCAGAAGTGTTTCCAAAGATATATGGCAACTGAGTTCATCTGATACGTTATCGGATAAAGCAGGATTAGCAACTTAACCTATTACCAGTATTTACCAAAATTCATTCGAGATTTTCTGTCTGAAAAGAAACAATGTCCGACATCATTTAAAACTTCTGGTGTATAACAGGCAAATACTATAATAGTTCTAACCATTAACACTTAAAAATAACAGTACACATTGAAATTGGTCATTCCCATTTTCAGGTGTATAGAAGCGAAATGAGTTAATACCTCCACTGGGTACGGCAAACCTTTAAATTATTATTTTGTCACTTTCTGACATCAATCATTTGTTAAATATCAAAATATTCCCCTAGAAAAATATTTATTTCTGCAAGGTTTTGATCTCATCACGTCGTTCGTTTATATTTTGAACAGTAATACGACATACTGATCACCGATGGCTATATACAAAGTCAAGGACGCTAATAGTTATTACATGTATTCTCTGACGTTTTATTTCTAGCTGAAAGAGTTGATGTCATATATTAATATCAATATTTGTTATCATTATTCTAACACCAAAAGCTCGCAAAAGGGCCAGGATAATTGAAGCTGTTTATGACACTGTTCATATACACGGCAAAAGGGCCAGGATAATTGAAGCTGTTTATGACACTGTTCATATACACGGCAAAAGGGCCAGGATAATTGAAGCTGTTTATGACACTGTTCATATACACGGCAAAAGGGCCAGGATAATTGAAGCTGTTTATGACACTGTTCATATACACGGCAAAAGGGCCAGGATAATTGAAGCTGTTTATGACACTGTTCATATACACGGCAAAAGGGCCAGGATAATTGAAGCTGTTTATGACACTGTTCATATACACACGGCATAATACTAACTTGATATAAAGATCTTAATCATCTTCATCTTCATTAATATAATCGTCGTCATCATCATACAAACGAAATATGGTGTATGATCATTAAAGCTTTAATTCAACACGCCTTATCCTTTCATTATTTGCCATTCGTTGGTTTTCTTCCTTTGTTTGGGTTTTCCCCTTTTGCTTTAAACTGGCCGACATCAAACATATGCAGCAGAAAAACAGCTATATGACGAGATAGTCACATTACATAGACCAGGTCTAAACATATATCATTTTGAAGTTATGTTATCACTGATTTATAGTTTGCTTTCTTTTAGGGTTTTTTAGCTTTTTCCCATGTTGTAAGCAATAATGTCGTATGCTTGATTTCATGTTTTTAGAGTATGCCATATAGGTTTGATCAAGGAACACATATATCGCATTACGATTAGATCAGCATGCCACATATTCTCAGTTCAGGTTTCGATTCAAGGCTTACATTTTTATCATCAATAATTGACTGACATTTACCATTCATTTGAAGTTGTTATCACGAATAGATTGTTTCAGAATATTTTCAAAGACGGTTTATCAACGAATATATTGATACACAATATCCTTGAAAAACACATAGAGTACCTACAGATAAAGTAGATATGTCAATTAAAGTAACTGATAATATCATAATGCTACTTAGAGGAGTACGGCCCTCAATAACAGCGTGATCACCTCTTACATCGTGCCAATTATAATTAGCAAACAACTAGAACTGACATTCTGGGTGAAACAGCTGAATTATTATGTTTATTAATTTGCAAAAAGCGCTGGAGTTCTCCAAAGCGAAGCATCCATTTTGTATTTTCCAGCTGGCAACTGCAAGGTTTGAACATTACGTATTGCAGAAGTGTTACTGCGTAAGAAACTGTTGGACATATATCGCTCGGGCTTCCCTATAATCCAGGAAAGAGATTAAATCAAACATAATTACCTAATTCATATGGATGCTTCCCAATGGAGTTTCTGAATCTCAAAATTAAATTTACATCTTCAAATAGCATGGGATCTGGTTTCTCTTTTTTGACAACGTATTCGTTTTTAAATATTGATTATTATATATATATATATATATATATATATATATATATATATATATATATATATATAGAGAGAGAGAGAGAGAGAGAGAGAGAGAGAGAGAGGAGAGAGAGAGTGTATTGCAGAGTATTCTGTGTGTTATAATACATACCAGATAATGTCTTCATAGTTCACTGGGTATTTGTTAGTATTATATTTTTCAACATTTCAACGTTAGCAAATGTTCGGACAGCACTCATGTATTAGATGTTAAATTAATGAATTGCGATATTACGATGTTTATTCTGGTTTGCTTATTCAACTATCACTGCTATAACCTCGACTACTTTTTCTAGTTTCTATTACTGCTGTTATTACTATTACTACTACTACTTCTACTACTACTACCACAACTACTATGACAGTAACTAGTGAGTGTTGTTCCCTAGTTTATATCATAAAACGTGTCATCAACCTATAAATTATTAATATAGGTATTAATTTTACTACATGATGTCATAACATGTTTTATAGCTTTTTAAAATGTTTTATCATAAGAAAAGCAATACGTAATCATCATCAGTAAAGGGATCTGTATATATATACGTAACATATCAATCGTATATTAAGTCTAGATAACTGTGAGGTATTTTAATAAATACAGCATCAAGATGCATTAAACAATTGACATCACTAGCTTAATGATGATGGTAATTAATTAAAATGACTTTTAAAATGGTTTGCTAGGTCATGAATGCTTCGATCTCAAAACATGTCTAATAGAGGATACCAGGAGTGAGTTTCTTGTGCTGAAGAATCGATGGCACAATCAATCGATTAGTACATGCAAACAACTTATGTGCAGAATGTTTCGATAAAACTACCAAGCGAAAGATTGATACATGGACATTGAGATTCACAAATCAGGCAATAAGACGCAATCAAACAAGGACATACATTCCAGATAACACCTCAAAGGTAAAAAACTATATATAATAACAAATTCCTCATGCTCAACCATCACAAACGTGTGGAGATTGCTCAATTAAATGGAGAAATTAAATGTAAAGATTAAATACACAAATAGTTCTATTGGTAAGAAGCGAGTAGCTCGGAAACTTAATTGACAACAAGAAAGAATCAGACACAATTTGTTTAATTTTTTCATTATCTATCAATGTTGTTCTATTTTCAGTTTCTATACAGAAGTAGTTGGATGAATAGCTACACGCGATAATTGAAGAAAAATAATTCATTGTATTCTCATCCAAAGAATATTCGCATTCAGGTAGGATTCGGTTAATTGAACAATAATCACATAAAGAGCTAAAATTTCAACCTAGAATAACATTAAAAGTGACCAATTGCTTCATTCCAACGAAACATTTTTTTTAATGAAACTTCCTAAATTTAGATCATGATTCTACTCGGAAATGGTACAATACAACATTAATTTACTCTCCACATTCTAGTCGAGGTAGTGCCATAAATAAGATAAGATCAGATTGTCTAGATAAACAGTATTGTTGCCTTTGTTCCTAAGTCATTACCAAATTAAAATTTGTACCCTTCGTGTTTTTACTATGATATATCTATCTTATGTCATTGATGGATGAGGAAGTTGTTGTTGTTATATGTAGTTTGTTGCTTTTGAGGTGTTATCTTTTATGTCTGTTGCTCTTTGATTGCATCTTATTTCCTTATATGTGGATGTCAATGTATTTGTAACAATATTAGGTTTGTGGTAGTGTTGTAGAAACGTTCTACATATAAATCTGAAGCATCTTGTGTGCACTCATCGATTTTTTGTTCAATCGAACCATCGTCAATTTAATACAAAAAACTCACGGATAGTGTCCTTTATTAAAAATGTTTAGAGATCTACCGAGAAAAGTAATAACAAAGTTATTTTCAAAACAAAAACAAATTTAAGTGCCTTTTCATAAAACTTTATTTTAATTAATTTAGTATAATCATTAAGTCAGTGATGTCAGTAGCTTAATGCATCTAGATGCTGTAATTATTAAAATACGTCACTGTTATCTAGACATAGTATACTATAGAGATGCTAACTAAGTAAGCCACCTAGCTGATGATGACCACTTCCTGGATGTTTTCTCATAAATTATTCATCCCAGAATTATGTTTTAATCTCTGTTTTAATGTGTAATTTAAATAGAGAATCAACACTTATTACATATGGTAGCAGTAATAGTAGTAGTAGTAGTAGTAGTAGTAGTAGTAGTAGTAGTAACAGTAGTTGAAGCAGTAGTAGTATTTTCCCCAATAGTAATGGTAACGTAGTTCTAGTGGTATTAGTATTAGTGTTAGGATTGTTATTATTGTTATTATTATATAGTAGTAGTAGTAGTGGTAGTAGTAGTAGTAGTAGTGGTAGTAGTGGTAGTAGTAGTAGTAGTAGTAGTAGTAGTAGTGGTGGTAGTGGTGGTGGTAGTAGTGTTGGTAGTAGTGTTGGTAGTAGTAGTAGTAGTAGTAGTAGTAGTAGTAGTAGTGGTAGTGGTGGTAGTAGTAGTAGTAGTAGTAGTAGGTGGTAGTAGTGGTAGGTAGTAGTGGTAGTAGTAGTAGGTAGTAGTAGTAGTAGTAGTAGTAGTAGTAGTAGTAGTAGTAGTAGTGGTAGGTAGTAGTAGTAGTAGTAGTAGTAGTAGTAGTAAGAGTAGTAGGAGTCAGAATATTATTAGTACCATTAGCATAATTAGCACTACAGGCAGAAATAGTAGCAGTATAAATAATAGTAGTAGTAGTAGCAGTAGTAATAGTAGTATTAGTAGTAGTAGATGTAGTAGATTTAGTAGCAGAAGTAGTAATTAAAGAAGTAGTAGAAGTATAAGCAGTGCAAGAATAACAATACGAACAATATCAATAACAATTACTACTTCTACTACTAATACTACTACTAAATGTGTATATGTGTCTGCCTGTCGGTATGTCTGTCTATTTGCCTATCTCTATGTATGTCTGTCTATTTTTCTATTAGTATGTCTGTCTCAGTGATGTTAATGCATTTCCTATTGTTTGCAGCAATCCTCGTCATCAGTGTTATAAATGGATACTAAATGTGCAAGTGATATTTATATATTTGTATTATTTCTTATAACGGAATAATTGTGTTTAAAAAGGATATTTAAAATATCAGATAATTCTCTGACCAGCAACATGTCTAAAGTTACTTTTCAAAATGTAGATAATTACTCTGCTTAACATAATGTTGCTACGGTATTGACAACTTTAAGATATCATGACATTTACTTTTCAAGTAACATAATATGTGTAATTATAGTGTAATCATGGAAGAAGCCATTTCAAGATAATATCATGTTGAATACATAACTAATATTGAAGATAATTATGCCTACATATATCTCATTATTTAAGGTAGATGGAACTTGAAAAAGCTATTTATTTCAAGATGATATTTCAAATAATACAACGATCAGTCATAAGGGGTACTTGTAGTTGGCTTGGTCAGTTTTTGCCCGTCATTTCTTTTATTTATATAGAACATATTAAGGACTATGATTATGAGTTTGTAAGTAATTATATCTGTACCATATTGTTGGAGGTGTATCAGTTTACTTCCCTGTTTAGTGTATGTCACCAATCTTAACAAATGTTTCCCTTTTTTTAGAATTTCTTCATGATATGATAGATTCCTTTTGTCCTGATAATGATAAAGTGTCTAGGAGCTGAACCATGACATAGTGGCTACAGAATACCTTGTATATACCTTATTTTAATAAGTACTTACTTTTGACTATTTTTAATTCAAGGCCACTCATATACCAGTAAAATAGTGTACGTGAAACAGGAAAGTTATTTTTCAATTTGAAAATGCCAGAAACAAACTGGAAGATTCTGTACTATGTATTCTTTAACAATTTGAATAATAAGGCTTTATATTCTTAGTGCATTCTAATCTAAGTCTTAAAGTTTAAAACTGATTTCTTAATTGAATTATTATTAGTTTGATTAACAAACCCCAAATGCCTGTTTCTGAAATATAAGTAAGCTAACACTTCTCTAAGCAATTAACACGTACCAAAGATAGTAATTTGTTTAAGCAAAGAAAAAATAATGTCCGTCATATGTCATACACCAAGATCTACGTCGACACCTTTAATGTAACATGAAAAATACGATACTTCCATGCGAGATATTCATCTGTTATGTTCTTATGAATTTAGGAGCCCATTCATCGCAGCTATTATCTCTTTGTTCGACTTCTATATTGTCAAGCTAAATCTAAAAGACTCTTATATTATTATGACGGTGACAACATCTAATAAAACCATGTTATGGAATATCTCTATTCACGGAGCTTATGTTGTACAAAAAATAATTAAAACCATCACTCTTTGATAGGTTAAAGCTAGAAAAAGGCATAAATAAAAAAATAAAAATTTAGGTAGCATTAAGAATATTAAAGCATCTATACATTTATTAACTTAAAACATTGCTGTTTTCAAACTGTTATTTCGATTGCTAATTTTACTTGGAGCATGATTACTGGACAATGAAACTAACTATTCCAATGGTAATTCGGTCGTTTTAAAATGTAATGTTCTGCCTTCTATACTGAAGATTTGTTGCCATCTTCAGATACTATTTTCATTTCCTATCAATTTGATTCAAACTTCTAAACAATAGATTGTGAGTAATTTAGAAAAGACCTAAGTCTAGTCATATCCCATCTCTGTTAGAATACACACCATTTATCAGCGTATTACTATTAGTGCTCAATCAAGAGCCACTAAGCAAGAATATTCCTATCATATGTTACGAATGGTATGGCTCTCACACAACAACGATGAAATGTGTCTAAAAACTTGTTTTATTAGAAATTAATTATAATAATAACAGTTTTGCTTAATAAATGACATAGAGCACCTTAACGACAAGTAATTAATTAATTAAAAGGTAATCACTTTATTTTACCGGAAATGAAGTCTAATCACATTAAAGCTGACACAAATAGAAAATAAAATATTACATCTTCTCAACAGAATGAATTGGATTTTTTAATCCCCTCAGTGTGTATATTTAACTACTACAGCTAACTCGATATAGCTAAGTATCTCTGTTGATAGATATGCGTTTGTTCAATCAATAACAAGAACATCTCAAAGTGCCGATAATCTGGATACGCGTCACCCACATAGGTAGCGTCTTGAATATGACATTTCGCAAACTTCTCCCAGACACATTCCATACTACCACATGCAACGTACAACGTAGTAGCCTGTTGGAGAATCATTTCATCACGTTGCGTAATTTATCACGTAACAATCTTCGGAATACAAAACATTCGGCAGACAAAGCATCTTACGTCAAGCGACTGAAAATAGCCAACATCATTACATCGTTGAGAGAAAAACACATTGTCAGTAGGTATACATTGCACCTCCTGAGAAACAACGACTGGACTTATCTCTTATCTAATAATGGCAGATGCCAAACGTTGGTCGTAATTATATCCTAGCTTCAGGAGTAAGCTCGGAATTAAAAATGATTTAATAATATTAGTAGATTTATTGGGGATGAAAGTTTTTCATTGTTATGTTGGTAGAACACGGGATAAACATTATGTAGACTTAGTATTCATCCGAGGATTAACAGCCAATTTCCACATGTGTGATATGTGCAAAATTGTGTGACTTAGTAAAACATCCATCTACCCAACAACAAAATCTGCGACCTCCAATCTTTAGCCATTCTGTTCTATTATAAGATTCTTAAATCTACTTATTTTAATTATCATTTTTATATCTAATATTTCTGTGCTATATCAATCAAGATATGTCTAATTGTGATTCTAATGCATAGTGCAAAGCATAGTGCAAAGCTTATTATAATTATTATTATTATTATTATTATTTTGGAAGATGCGAATGATTAAATACTTTTTTCTCTGTTGGAATACGGTTACGTACACAATAACTTGTATCATCTCTAGGTGTACTCTACAAACTCTCTGTCACACATGACATGACCATCATATGATTGACATTATAAAGCCACAAATAAGAACATTTGTAGATATCCATATAAACATGTCCTACTGTGATTCCTCTTACGATGCAGGAATCAGCAAACATTACACGGTGAATAGCCAATAATCATTATGCCAAATAAAATCATCGTCATTGACCATTTTCCTGATAATTTAATGAAACTTATACATTTCTTGGCATTTCCAGTGTCAAAGCAATAGCTGGCTACAATAGTTATATATATATATATATATATATATATATATATTTTTATATATATATATATATATAGTGTTTGTGGTATATATATATATATATATATATATATATATATATATATATATATATATATATATATATATATATAGATAGATAGATAGATAGATAGATAGATAGATATATGGTTGGATGGATAGATATATGGTTGGATGGATAGATAGATAGATAGATAGAAGATACA
Organism: Paralvinella palmiformis; assembly: GCA_025642065.1. Classification (NCBI taxonomy): domain Eukaryota; kingdom Metazoa; phylum Annelida; class Polychaeta; order Terebellida; family Alvinellidae; genus Paralvinella; species Paralvinella palmiformis. The sequence continues at coordinate 154,792 of JAODUP010000461.1, read as the reverse complement.
TTCATAGATAGTTATATATATAGATATATAGACAGATATATAGATACATTTATAGATAGATTGATTGATTGATAGCTAGGACGTGTATATGTAAGAGGGTGAGAGAGAGTGTGTGAGAGGGAGAGAGCATGTGTGTATGCATATGTTTGTGAGTGTATGTACGTGTATGTATTTGTGTATGTGTGCATGCGTGTGTTTGTGGGTGCTGGTGTGGGTGACTGTGCGTATATGTCATTTTCGATCTATTGTTTATATTTTCTGATGACAATCACACTTTTCTTCATTATATTTAGTTGTCAGTAAAGCTATTTATTTGTAAATTTATACTTTCTATACATCTCTCCATATGGCTATAAAGGGAATAATTTGTTGAAATTATTTCGGATCAACGATTCTGTTCTATGCACCCATACCATATTTGTGTTCTCAAATATAGGGAATCTTTCATGTTCACAGCATACACCAGTTAGTATAATTTAATTCGTGTTTTAATACTAAATTGCACATAGCTAATAATTTATGGAAAACTTAAAATTTCTTCCATCTGTTAAAATTATCAAAATTTACAAACTTAAAGTAATTTCTTATCCCAGAAACCAATATTCCAGAACTACAATATTTTCTTTAAAAAATATATTTTATGGATAGTATCGAAAAATACAAATTTACTCGAACAAACACGTTTCTTGATAGATCCCAGTATATGTCAATTATCTATTCTACGCCCAAGATTAAGCTTCTCTAAGTATAACACCGACGTTCAAATTAACAATAAGTCTAAAACAGCCTTATCTTTATCTGATATTTCCATCTCTAATGAGAAAATCTGATATCGTCAGATGAGAAGCAATACTCTAGAAGAAAGAACAAACATTGATGTTATATGATCGTAGTCAATAACATCCAATTACAATGATTTCCATGTAAGACAGATCCTGAAATAATTGCCTGACTTAACCGATATACCTCCGTAATATTGCTTTATTTTAAATCTAGAACTCGTACTTCAGCAGAGAAGATGTTAAACTAACATAAGAATAACGTAGTTCATTATGTATGTTGATAAGACTACATATTAACACTGACAGATCCTGAAATAATTGCCTGACTTAACCGATATACCTCCGTAATATTGCTTTATTTTAAATCTAGAACTCGTACTTCAGTAGAGAAGATGTTAAACTAACATAAGAATAACGTAGTTCATTATGTATGTTGATAAGACTACATATTAACACTGACAGATCCCGAAATAATTGCCTTACTTATAATAATAATAATAATAATAATAATAATATGTTATATTTATATGACACTTATTCAGCTAGGTAGCTGCTCTAATGCTCTTTACAAAATGAGTATCCCTGATTCATGCCAGTTCCAATCCGGAACCCATCTAAACTCCTAAGAGACCAAACAACGCATACTGCCTTTATAGGCGTAAGGCGTTACTCAAGCACATATCCATTACATCATGTCGGGTTCTTAAGCGATATATGTAAGTAATATTGCTTTATTGTGAATCTACAATTCAGACTTCCGCAGACAAGATGTTAAAATTATACGAAAAGAACGAACAGAAAAGGTATTCGTATTTCAAAGCTCACCTCTTATATTAATTGACTTTCGCGCTGTTAAAACTATATATTTAAAACCAGACCTAATGTCTGTTATAAACACTATATATTTATAATAACGTGCTTAAATGTTAATTATCACGAGCATACTAGACTTAATATTCAATGTCGTTATCCAGACTGAATATAACTGGAATAAAACATTACGATCCTATAGACTTATAATATAATATAATTACTAACAGTATTTTATATAATGCCTTATTCAACCAAATTTGCTCTAAAGCGCTTAACATTTAAAACACAATTAAAACATATTCTAAGCTCCTATAGATCAAATAGATTTCATACATAATAAACTGGTTTAATATTATAAACACGCTAATTTAAATAAATGGGTTTTAAGAACCTTACAAAATATGTTTCTACACATCTGCGATGCGAGTTTTATGTGATTTGGCAACTCTCCGTACCTTGCTGTATGCCTTCTTGGTACTCTATAAAATAAACAGTAACCAGTGACAAGTAGAGTGTATTAAATATAGTAAATGATACAAACATATTTTAAAGTGGCACTTCACCTACGAATCACAGATTCATCAAGTTCCAATCACGATGAATCAGTACTTTAAAATATTGATTAAAAGTGAAAAACATCCTGGGTGTGCATTTCACAGGTGATTTATTACTTTTCTTAACTTTGATCTTTCATTAACTGACTCATATATAAGCCCTGAATTATACTTATACATGTTATTACGTTTTCCTTAATTGGCTCCTAATTGTAAACTGTAAATGTAAAACTCAGCTTCTATTAACTGATGTTTGTAAATGTTGACATACAGCTAGAAAACAAGTGGAAAACTGTGAGATATACCCTTCTGTATTGACGGAAATCTAAAACAATACAAATTAACTTTTTTTAATTAAACACACACACACACACACACACACACCATATATATATATATATATATATATATATATATATATATATATATATATATATATATATATATATCCTAAAACACACACACACACACATACTATATATAATCCTTTAATCAGACTAAAAGTGACAGATTTAGAAACTTGTGTAAGACGCTTTAATGATGTTTATATCGTAAACGTTTCTGTTCAACCATATTAATTAAACAACTTAATATATAGAAGATGAATGAATATTCATATATGAATCAATATCAAATATTTTGATTAGGAAATTGAATACATTATTAGAAAATGTACTGATTTATTTATATCAATCGGTACTTACTAACGATTGTATATACAAACAATCTTAAACAAATCTGTTATGAATAACCTTTTTTAATTTGTCTCATAAAGATGACGTGTGGTTAGGGTACCACCAGAAAGCACCTAAACACCATCAAATAATGATTAACCATGCAATAAATATAACAGAATATTTCTATTACCACAAATAACTAATGTTGTGAAGCTAAAAATAGTCAACACTAGAATAAAAAATAATTGTCTTCAGTTTTGCATGAATTCAAAGCTTTTATTGTATATTCCAATAATTTGTAGGATTAGTAGTTTGGTTTTTATATTTGTTTGTTTATTTCAGTTTTGTTTGATTCATATATATATATATATATATATATATATATATATATATATATATATATATATATATATATATATATATATATATATATATTGCGTAACACACTTTGATGCATTGTAAATTTGGTCAATTGTTGTGGCAGATTGTGTCTTTAAGGATAAATACTAATACTACTACTACTAATAATAATAATACATATTTAATGAAACGCCCTTACTAGCAGAAGCCATTCAAAGGCGCTGTACAAATAATATGTACTACAATAATAGTTAATATAATGGTCAGGTATCATGGCGATATAAGTTACAACACATCGCGACTCGGCAACTTGATAGGTCAACAGTTGATGATAAAACGGTTTAATGCAAACTTTCCATTTTATGTAGCGCCAAACACGTTAAAATAAAGTTAACAATCACTAAATTTACAATATGCATTGAATGTATTGCAGATGCACGAATGAGATTTGATTATAATTGATTGTTCAAACGTGTTAACCATGAAACAAATGCAAAATACATGTAAATGTTTATAATTATCTGGTAAACACCAGTCCATTTTGTCTCATTTCATACCCTACCTTAAAAGACTACTATTTATGACGTCGTGCAACTCTTATGTCGGGATCAATAAGATATTACAGAAACTAATAGCAAAAAGCATTTCTAGTTCAGCATATTATTAATGGCTGATATATCTTATTCCAGAATTGGGTTGTTTTCACATATTTTCTTAATATAATTATGTTTTCCTATTATGTATTTATTTATTTTTTGGTCATGAGGGAATTGATTGGGAATGAAATTACACCATATGCCACAATGTGTGTATCCATTTTAAGGTGTTATTAGTAACTTATAAATTTATTAATGATATGGCACCAGAATACCTGTGTGAACTGGTGTCCATTAGAAAGTGATCCCGAAAACTCAGGTCATCCTGTCAGATATTATTGTAGGTGCCAGTATTTCGGCTCAAGTCAAATGGTGATTATGCGTCTGGTGTTGCAGCCCCTACTTCGTGGAATAGGTTGCCGGCAAATATTAGAAATGCGTCATCTCTTGAAATATGTTCTATAAACACACCTGTTCAAGGTCGGCTTTACAGATAAATAATTATTATCTTTAAATCACCTACAGGGTTTTTACAGACATATTATTTTGGATAATATTATACTACACATTATTTTTACAGTTATGGCTCCTGCTAGTAAGGGCGTATGATTGCTATTATTATTATTATTATATTATTATTATAATTATATTATTATTATTAATTATTATTATTATTATTATTATTATTATTATTATTATTATTATTATTATTAAAGACTACTAAGTGCACAATGATAACCCCGAACCAACAATATTTAATTTGATAATATTTAAAATAATAGCATGGCTGATCAGTTGTTATTCTCGAAATATATGACCATGACCATGCTAGACATACATTCCTTTTGACTATCGAGAAAACGATGAACAGCATGACGACACATCTTCAATCCGGAAGCTTCATATAGTAGTTGTTCACAACCAGGGATTATGAAGTTCAGCTACAAAATGCGTCAAGAATATTATATTCAGGTGACAAAATAGCGTCATGTGTTGATGGACAAACATCCAATAAAAGGAACGTCACCTTTCTAGCTGCGCGCCATTTTAGATATTAATATCGCAATTTCATAACATTGGATGATTCGTGACTTATTATCGATAATTTGTTATGTTACGAATTATGGCGGATTCATTTACATAATTTGTTTACGTCAGAGGTCCGTTGAGGACATTACAATACTCTGGTATTGATCATCTTCAATTCATTATGCAGTTCTATGTATCGGTTTTTGGGGGTTTTATAGCAACGGGGGAATCCAAGGTATATGTTTAGAGCACTATTTAATTACAACAATTAGGTACACAATAAAGACCATATCTACCTACAATAACCAAATACATCATCCATATGTTATCTACCCAACGATAGATAGGGCCATAATAAGGAGAATATCTCGTCTAGCAATATAATGTAAACAACATTTATCTTGACAGATGTATATTGAGGTATATTATATCCTGTAATATTCCGCGTGGGTGTGAATAAACCACCGACAATTTACCAGTGATGATAAATTAATCCACCCACACGCGCTAATATATATGGCCATTGCTATCTCATGACTAATCAATGGTTGCACACGTGGCTATTGCATTAAATTTTAATTATAAAAAGCAAGAAATATATTTGATTAAGACGCAATCATTCATCATGTTGCTCACAACATTTAAGAAATAAACTAAATAAATTTCAATGTAAAAATAAACACAGACGTCTGTTTAGCAAACACAGCTGAGATATGTTTAATGGTAGTGTGTTGAGCAGTCGTTTCGGATATTTGCTGGATAAATGAAGGTGTGATTCCAGGAAGGTTAGCGGATCCTCAATGTTGATAGCGGCCATTTTGATGTTGATTTTCCGAAGCAGAAATGCCGATGGTTCAGTTTCGGCCACCCGTCTCACTTTTTCTACTGAAGTGATACATTATGTCTGTTTGCATTCTCTTGTAAACCTCCTTTTCGTATGGACAGAAATCACGTTTCTGGCCAGCAGACATATCAACACGACGGCGGTTTTTCAAGTGACTTGACATATTTATCTGATATATGTTCGACGTCTAGAGAAACTACTCTGGTAAAGTAGTATGCAACCTTGCTTCCATGTTTAAACCATTTTGCCACATCCCGATTGCAATCGGTAATAGTGGCACCCATTGTGTTCTACAACCGTGTGCAATTGAATGAATTAGCATAAAAAGCATTGATCTTCATCGATCGTATGTCGGTGTGTTGAACCATTGATTGTTGGTCATCAGCTAGAAATGGTCATATAATTTGGCGCGTGTGTGGGGTTAATTGATAAATGTCAGTGTATAATGTGTGTCTCTGTGTGTGTGTGTGTGTGTGTGTGTGTGTGTGTGTGTCTATTATAACAATGTATATTTACATAGCCTCAGAACCAGGTAACCCTGTCCTGAGTCGCTGTACAATATTATTATCCTTGATTCAGATTTGGCTTCAATCCAGCATCCACCTCAACTAACAACTCAGACACATAGTTAACACCTCATGCCATGCACGCATTTTATAGATGAGTGACCCAGTCGCCACATGACAACATTGCAGCTCCTGGAGCCTCGAACTCGCGCTCCTTAGCCTACGAGCCCTACGCTCTAACTAATTGTGCCATCACGGCTCGACCTATATATAGTTAAAGGCCGTGGCTTATATACACCTACAAATAATATTACAGGATCCAATAGACCTAAATATACATCTGTCAAGATAAATGTCGTTTACATTATATTACAGTACGAGATATTGTCCTTATTGTGGCCCTATCTAACGTTTGGTGGATTACATACGGATGATTTATTTAGTTATCAGCTAGATATGGTTTTTAGTATGGAGTTATTTGATGTATTTAAATAGTGTCCTAACCATAGAGCTTAGACCCCTCCCCCCTTTGGTAAAACAAACCAATAAATAGTACATCATTATAAATTAAATATGAACAATATCCCGAGTGTTGTTAATGCCGTCAACGGATCTCTGAAATAACACTTTATTATAAAATTGGTTCGGTTAAAATTTGTGATTTGTAGTTGTGATCGGAGAGCTAATTATAACCTTTTACTGCTTGAATATGTATTTATTAATAACTAGATTAAATGCTGTTATTTAAAATATTGTCGCATTGAGTATTGTTGTTTTGGGGGAAGCGCACAAACGAGAGGGATATTGCTACGAAGTGAAAGATGAGACATATTTATGGTACAGTTATGCTACTATATATGACATTGAGCAACTCTTATCTCTGGATCAATAAGATATTTCAGAAACTGAGAAACATCCAGCTTCTAGTTCACCATATTCTTAATGGCTAATACAACTTGTTCCAGGATTGGGCTGTTTTCAGATATTTCTCTTAGTATAATTGTCATTTTCCTCTTACGTATTGTGGTTATCTAACAAAAATAAATTTTGGTTATGAGGGATTTCATTGGGCATTATATTACACTATATGCAAAAACAGTTTTTCTTACACTAGGACATCTGTACAAAAATTAATTAAAAGTTAAAAAAAAAAAAAAAAATAAAAAAAAATTTTAAAAGTTAAAATTCCCGATACAAAGACAAAGCGGAAAACATTGATGTTTTTCTATGGCGTCAATCGATTAATATATGCCACAATTATTGACTGTTTTCTCTTGACAACATTAGTTATTTGTGGCGAAGGAAATATTCTGTTATTTGTTCATGCTAGATTTATTGCATTATTAATCATTAATGTATGATATTTAGGTGCTTCCTGGGGATAGTCGCATACAGATTACGTCCTCTTTATGAGATGAAGTAAGAATATTAATTATAATAAATTAGTTTTAAGTTATTTGTCATTACGTGTCTATACAATTGTTAGTATATGATATCGTAACGTATATGATATAATTCAATCTATGCTTATTTCAATCATTTCTTGAATCCAAATATTTATTCCTAGTAACGGAACTGTTGCATCTGAAATGTTCTTTTCTTGAATATATTACGTTTGTAATCTTTATTTTGTAATTGTGTATTTATCTAAATAAATTCATTAAATATTCATGTGATTAAGTTAAAATAATTATATTGAGGAAAGGTAAAGGTGGCTAAACTTATTCATGAATATGACACAAGAGCACATACACATAAATATACAAACTCACTCACTTTTATACAGAAAAACACACATACACATTAAAACACAGAGATACACACAAATACACATACGCCCACACACATACAAACACACACAGACTTACACACAGACACGCACACGCACGCACACACACACATACAAACACACACACACACACACACACATATATATATATATATATATATATATATATATATATATTATCAAGCTGATTCGTAGACCTTTGCCAATATTGAACAATTAACAATACCGCTATGACATCTGAAGAAGTTTATCTTGATTGATAGGGAACACTATTTCTTCTCAACTATGTTTTTGTCTCTGATTGAGAATAGGATGAAAAGAAAATAATGTTTTAGCTGCGGAAGAAGTGAAAGCATCAACGAAAATAACTCTAATTAGGTGTTTTGTCACATTCCTCGTTTATCAGATGAAATATATCAAATGTTTTCATAGAAAGTTATATTCTTGTCCTTCACCTTCGAATTCAATCGGAAATATATTCCTCTTGATACAATTTAACCTAACTTGGCCTTATACCTGCGGTGTACTTATACTAGTTGTATAGCATTATAATAAGCCGGAAATATATTCCTGAAGGTAGAAGACTTTTGCCGCATCAGACACTCTTAGCAAATTGGCAATAAGCTTAACGATTCTCCTATAACATGATTACAATGAAACGATAAAGCATCAGATAAGATGAAAGAATATCAGATAACGCAACATCATCACAGTAACATTTGTTTGTATATTTACCTAAATTCATTCTTGATTTTCTATTTATAATACAAATTTGTTTCCACGTCATTCAAATCTTATAATGTACAACAGGCAACTCACCTAATAGTAACAAAGCTTAACGGTTTACTTTCAAATTGTTTATTCCCATTTTCAAATGTAAATTTGGCAAATGAGGTAATGGGGAACCCTGAGGTTTTGGGGGCATTCACTAGATGGCAGCACAGAGTTACCCGGTTCAAAACTACTTTGTGCTTCCGGAACCCCAGGCATATTCTCTTTGGTTCTGTTGTTTGCGTAGTTAAAATGTCAATTTATCTGTTGTGATATTTACTCCTAGAGCATTGCAGTCGGCATCCGGCGACTTGCATTTTTTAACAACTAATTTTTAAGCCTGACACACTCTTGCTGTTGACTAAAATATAAAGTAAAACTGTATCAGAGCGTGTGTGTTTGTTTCGCTTTTCGGGGAGAATAATTCAGCGCAGTCTCTATATTGGAGTGGTTGAGAAACCTCCTCTCCTCACCACTCACAGGGGAGCAGTACGGGAAGATGGAGCCGAAATATCCTGAGGGTGGTCACTGCCAGAGTGTTTTACGTCCTGAGGGGGTCTCTAACGTCCCCCTTTATTTTTAATAATTCATGAAGTTGTGAGCCGAGAAATTAATCTCTGGAAAAGTTTCAACTTCTTGCTGGGATCGAGCCTATGACCTTTGACGCCAAGTGCCGTGTGCTTAACCGCTAGGACGCGGAGCTTGTAACATTGCTTATAGTCAAATACATTTACTATTTGACTGCTGCCCAAAATAGTGTGTACGTGTTTGAAAAAAAATGTCCATTATTAATCAGTGATTGATTGCTCCTTAACAAATAAGATGTTATATAATCATCGGTATTTAATTAAAAATAAAACATTATCTGTCTAGCATAGCAATAGCTCAAAAACTAGGAATGATCTTGTTTAACTTGATAAGTAGAATATTAGAGTACAGATACAAAAAAATTATAGTTTGTTACAATTAAGTATGTATGAATTAATGGCTGGATAAAGTTGGTCATGTGACTATGTCTTTTTTTGTGAATAGGAAAGAGTATGTATGATAATGGAATGACCCAGTTTTTTACCAAAAAATATTATTTTCATTCCACAAACTAACAGTCTATTACTAAACTGGTTTTATATTACAATTATTTATTTAACAATATATACCAAATACACCATCACCCATTATTACAAATTCATTTAAAAATGTGTATGTGTATTATGCATGAAGAGGGATGATGGTTTCTTAATAAGGCCTTCAGTAGCATCAACAGTTACTCTTGTTGTAGTGAATTTGGCTCCTGTAATGTAGTCTGTTGCAACAAACTGCTCATAGCCGTGCTGTCATAGCACACAACACCGCTCTTGCTGGGGCCTTTGCTCTTCGGCTACAAACGTCGTTTAGCATTCACCCATGCACCGTATCTCTTCGGCTCAGCGTGAGGGAATATTGATGGCACACAACACTGATTGAAAGGCATTCTAATAAGTAATTTGGTCAAAAGTATTCATGCATAAGATTCACTTTTTCCTTTTGCCCAGACTTGACCGGAAGTGAAGCAGTTGGACCGGGTCTCAGGTGCTGCCACCTGGGGAATAGCTTTCCACAGAGTTCACTATAGTTCAGCAATAGTTCCACGATGTACTGGTGCTGCTTGAAAGTGCACATTGTCATTATCTGAAGGTAATAATTCGCTAAATGTCAAGTAATTCTGTAAGAAACATATTTATTTCTCCAAGGTTTCTGTTTCATCACGTCGTTTGTTCATATTGGGAACAGTAATATGAAAGAGAAGATAGCAATTATCTTCTGTATCTCTGGGTTTTAAATTTTTGCTAAAAGGTTGATGTCAAATATAATTATCAATATTTGTTTTCATCATTATAACACCTAAAACTCGCAAAATGCTCAGGGTTTACATTGTTTATTGCAGTATATATATGTATATATTAATTGCAATGTTATTGTTATTGTCTTTGTTGTTTTCAGCTTTTAGTACTGCAACTGAGATTATTGCTCCTGGCATGGTTGTTGTTGTTTTTGTTAACATGTTTAATGTTGTGACTCTTATTGGTGTTGTCATTGTTGTTGTTGTAGTTGCTGCTGTTGTGGTTGTTTCATGCGTTAATATGTTTAGTGCTTTTATTATCATTGTTTGTATGTATTGTGTAATGATTTTTTGATATGAAGATTTTAATAAAAATAATAATAATAATAATAATAATAATAATCATTATTATAATCGTAGTCATCATGTAATCATTATCATCAGCATCATCACAATAATCATCAGCTTTAAGCGAAAAATGGTTGATGATAATTAAATCCTTATTTAACCACGTGTTAGCCTGTCACCTGCTGTTATTTTCTTTTTTCCTTACATTTGCTCATCATCACACACAGCCAGCAGAGAAAAAACTGTATAAAGCGACAATTTGACAAAACATTTAAATCCGCTACCTGTCATAATACGCAGACCGAGTCTAGACCTATAGCACTTAGAATTTTTGTTATCAATAATTTATAGATAGTTTTCTTGTAGGTTGTTTTAACCTTCTTTTTTCTATTTTAGAAGCATATATTCCCATATGATTAATTCCATTAGATTAGAGTATGCCATATAAGTTTGAGCGATGAATTATCGATTAGACCAGAATGCCGCAATTTTGCAGTTACGGCTTCGATTCGAGTTTTATATATATATATATATATATATATATATATATATATATATATATATATATATATCGGATGTTTACCTCCAAGGAAACGCCGCCTAGTCATATTTACCATGCATAAAGCCAACAAATCTATCAAAAACACTCAAATGACCAAATTGAAATATCAATTAGGTTAATAGACAGTAGCATAACTCAGCATGCTACATAGAGGAGGATGACACCGAATGACCGTTTGAGCTCCTCTTACAACATACGGAAGCATACATCGTGCCAATTATAATTATCGTAGAACAGACAGGAAAGGGTTGAATTATTATGTTGGCTCATTTGCAGAAGTTTAAAATTTCAAATGTTCAAAGAATCGCCCCCTCCATATAGCAAGAAAACATATTTAAATCCTATTATAAATAATTTAATCAAATCAATCATAACTGTAAAATAAGCACTGGGGTTCTACAGAGTTAACCAAACTTTTTTCCAGCTGGCAACTGAAAATATTGCACTTTCCGGATTTCAACAGAATTATTGCGCGAACTAAATAATTATTTAAACAAATTCCTTTTTATCTAGGACAGAGATTGTAGCGAACATAATTACCTCCGTTTCGTGGATAATTCCCACTGGAATTTCTCGAACTAGATAACTATTGATTATATCTCAGAATTAGGTTTATATCTTCTAAGAGCATCTGATGTGGTTTCGCTTTTTTGATCCTACTGATCTTATATATATATATATATATATATATATATATATATATATATATATATATATATATATATATATATATATATAATTTGAAGACTCTCTGATTACCCTAATTTTACAAGTTGCAAATTGTTTTATTTGGAGGACTCGGCACAGAAAACCCCAGCTTGTTGATGTGTATGATTTTATTCCAACATTTGGGACACTTCCTACTACAATATTCCAGGTGTGTAAGATTCGGTGTCTTATCATCATCCTCTCCTGATGGTACATCTTGAGCACAAATAGTCGATCTAAAATAATGGTTATATCCTATTGGAAAATGATCTGAAGAGGGACTCAATTAGATGAATTTCTGCGACTCTGTGTAGTATCCGTATATGGGAGTATTAATCCATGTGTGGCTGGACTATGATGCATCATCGTGTTTTCACAGTGTGCATATCTCTGGCCTGGTAGGTTCTTATGATCCACCCTCATTTTTGGTGAACTTTAGTACATACTATCTGGATGTGGTAAGTGAAACTGAGGTGTAACTCATTTTAACATCAAGATCTTTGACAAATTGGGTTTGTTATTGTTTTTTCTGTTTAGCCTTAAGTTTGAGGTAGAATCTTTCATGTCCTGATTTTTACAACATAGAAGTAGTTCAAACTTATTTTCATTAAATTGTATGTTGTTTATTCGTTCCACTTGTATATTGCTTTGAGGTATTTTGTTGTATCTTAACGTCATCCTCATTTCATATGGCAACAATTACTCTTGTATCATCCGCAAACTGTGAGACATAGCTATATTCTATTGTCATTTATGTCTCTTAATATTGGTATTAGAACAGTTATCTGGGGAACACTACTTCTCACACTGCACACCGTTCATCTGACACCATTTCCTGCGATGGATTGTGTTCTATCACTAAGAAAGTTATCAATCCATGTCCCCACTTTTCCGTCAATACCTAGCTGTTTCAATTTAAGGTCTAGGATCCCACGATCGACCTCATCAAATGCTTTTGCAAAGTCAATATATAATAATAATACGTTATATTTATATAGCGCGCTATTCAGCTAGAAACTGCTCTAACGCGTTTTACAATATTATTTACAATATTATTATCCCGGACTGAGACCTGTTTCCACCCAGCCCATATCTCAACTCCCAAGGGATCATACAGCGCATGCTTCCATTATAGGCGCAAAGCGTTACTTACGCATAGCCATTGCGTCCTGTCAGGTACTCGTGTTTGTATGGATGAATGAAACAGTCGCCACATGACGTCATTGCAAATCACGGAGCCTCGAATTTGCGACCATTCCGCTACGAGTCCTACGCTCTAACTAAATGCGCTATCACGGCATCAATAAATCTGTCCTCTCCTACCAAATTCAAAGTGTGAGGTACTATTCTAGTGTTTGAATGATACATGATCGTTTTGATCGGAATGCATGTTGATTTGTATGTAAGAGATTATTTACCTCCAAAAAAGTCACCAGTTTTTCACAGAGTACTCTTTCAAAAATCCTTTTTTTTCAATGTCCACTTGGGAAAATATTAAATCAGTTACTTGTAGCTTAATTTCATCATCATTTGGGAACATTTCGGAACATGACTAAAAACACTTTCATATTGTACCCTAAGCGTTTATGCAATTTTTATATGTTCGTGTACACGTTTATTCATTGATTAAGAGACCTACATTTGATTTGGCTTTGCTATATCTAGCTACATATTGCTAGAATAATTTTGGGTACTCTTATATTGCAACTATTGCCTGTTTTGGTTCTTATTTAAGCGATAAAGTTAGAATGTCCAGTATCTTGTTTTTCACATTATCGAGTGTATTCATGATTTGTTTCGTATTTACTCGGCTGGTTGAGAATTTCAATCTCCGCATTGTTAGAGTTCTTTTTCTCCTGAGTATTCTTCTTTCCCTTGGAATAGATTTAGATTTATAACTCTTAATGGGGAGTATTTCAGCAGACCTATTTCACTTTCGCTAAGAGGTTATGTACTTTGTTTATACATTGTTCTCCAACAGTTTTATTCCGATTTATTTCTGTCAGTGCTTGGTTTAGTTTGTCTCAATCAGCATTGCTGTAGTTGAATTATGTCCATGGAGTCTAGATTTGCGGTCAGAGAACACTGTTGGTATGGACCGATATTGACGAACCAGCTATTCATTATTGCTCAAGGCTAGCCACAATGTGTTATTACCTCTGGCTGGTTCTGGGATGTATTGGTTTAAAACTATTATCTCAGTGAGTTGGAAGAGTGACATAACCTGATCCTGTTCAGTTTTCTACCACCATATGTTAGCTTACCATTGGGGCACTGTAGGCTGAGGAAGATAAAGTCACCCATAATCAGTATGTCTGGCTTTAGATGTTTGATAATCTTTCTGTATTTTAGAGTATCCAAAATTCCTTTTGGGGGTCGATATATAGCTATGATGATACGGATGTAGTTTATTAAGTACATTGATATACCACTGCAATATTTGTTACGGATATTCGTAATTTCTGATGCAGGTTTACTACAATGTATACAAATCACAGATTACTCTTTCTCTCTATACCGTCTGATCTGTATGGGGTGAATCCTTCAAGTGAATTTCATTATTTTGGATATCTGGCTACAGGTGTGCTTCAGTGTGGGATATACATCGGATATTTCTGTAGTTGGTCATATCATGGAGAAAGGGAACTATGTTTTGATTACATTTTGGATAAAAACCCTGGATGTTAGCATCTATTAGGTTTGGTAAACTTACCCTGGCGATATCGCCGGGCATTCTGGTAATGCACTGCCTATGGGGTTATTTCGGCTTGGGATTTTCTGGGGATCATAATGGCCTGACGTTGACTGGCTTGCCCCCGCTAAATTGTTTCTATTGTTTTAAGCCTGGTGTGTATCTGTTGAAGAATCTGTAAAAACGGCTGCCCAGTTGAGATATGTGGTTGTTGCGTGAATTAGTTAATTTTCTCTTTGGGTTAGGGACGACATGCTTCAGCCTAGGTTAAGTTACTTTTGCATTGTGGGGGTAGCTACAAATTCTGGGATGGAAAAATGTACCTTTTTTACCATTGGATCAACCATTTATCGCTTTGTCTCCATGTGTAATAACTTTCTTACATGGTATTGGATGTCTATAATCAGAGTTTTTAGCTGAAATATATACAAGAAACCATCCAATAATTGTGATATAATTTTGATGTTGGACAGCACACATTCATAAGATGCTAAAGAATTGCGAAATAAGGACGATTTGTTCTGGTTGGCTTATTCAACTACTACTGCAACAACTTTTCCTAGTACTCTTTCTATTATTACTGTTAGTAATACTACCACTTCTACCACTACAAAAACAACAACAACAACTACTACTACAACTACTACGACAACAACTACTACTACTACCATAACTAATAAGTGTTGTTCCTCTGTTTATATCGCAAAACATGTCATAACCTGGAATTTATTAATCTGGTTATTCATGTTACTGCGCCAATAATAATAATAATCAGTGGAGCACCTAGTACAGTGGTTGGGCAAACTCATAGTTCGGGTCCAATGCAAAGTTCTTAATCAATGGCTAGATGGAAAGGAAACTTGCGATTATGAAAAGGTGAGTACGTAAATAAACTAGTGACAACCAGATGAACGGAGCTTTCTGGGCTTGGGTACTAAAGAAAGCATGGAAAATAGAGCTTGATGGGCAATGGTGCAGAGTTTGCAAATGATGGGCCATTAAGCAGGAGGCCAGTGAAGAGATTTCAGAAGTGGGACAGAATGGGAAAACCGAGCAAACCTTGTGACAACATTAGATAAGCAGTTCTGACATTTTGAATATCCTTAGATGCAATGTTATAAAGAAGAGAGTTGCAATAATCAAGCGTACCAGTAATGAATGTTGTTACAATGGTTTTGGGGACTGAATGGTAAATGTAGCACCGAATACGGCGAAGGTCACGAATATGATGGAATCAGGAGAGACTTGTCAGAGAAATATGTTTTCTGAAATTAATATCGCTATCAAATGTAACACCAATATTACATACGATGTCTGATGTTGTGGTGGTATGACTAAGGATGTTCATAAGGAAGAAACAAGAACGATTTCTGTGTTCTCTGGATGTACCTATAATGATGAAATACGTTTTGTTGGCATTGAGTCTAAGTTTATTGTTTGTCATCCAGCCAGATATATCACTAAGACAGTCATCAAGTTGGTTAAGGGAAATATCAGCGTCTGCTATAGATAAAGATATGTATACGTGGGTGTCATCTGCATATAAACAGAGCGTCGGGGAACACTGCAAAACAAAAGCAGTACCTTTGAAAACAAATTCTTATTTTTATTGATTAAAACCTATTTATTAACAATGAGCGGATCCAAATAAGTGCTTTGCCTGATATACCATACTAATCAGACAGACCATTCAGGAGAATAGATTATCAGTGGTGTCAAAAGCTGCAGATAAATATAAATGTGTCCATGTTTAGTGCTACGTCCTTATGCACTTTTAGTAGAGCGGTTTCTGTAGAGTGAAATTTTCTGTAAGCAAAAAACAAACATTAGACAGGTGATTACAGTTTAAGTAAGTAAAATAGATATGTAAGTGTTGTTATTATTCAGGATTTATTATAAAGAAAATGCAAGACATTAGTCTAGATAATCATAAACTCTTGATTAGATTATGGCAATGGTTTGTTTATAATATACCCATTCTCTCTCTCTCTCTCTCTCTCTCTCTCTCTATATATATATATATGTGTGTGTGTGTGTGTGTGCGTGCGTGTGTGTGTGTGTGCGTGTGTGTGTGTCGTGTGTGTGTGTGATGGTGTGTGGTGAGTGTGTGTGTTCGTATATATATATATATATATATATATATATATATATATATCAGAGACAGAAGTACTTTCTTATGAGGAGTGACAATGACCTTTCCAATGAGAATATGTCAACCGTATACGGAAATTAATCGCAGATAGCAAACACCAAGCTCATAACCTGTCTCAAATACATTAACGCACTGCGCCTATGCAAAGTTCAGTATTGATATAGGTCATGATTCCATATTGAACAAAGGATAATAGAAACTGTCAATTTTGGAAAGGAAATACAGTTCATGATTTATTAAAATATATGCACATTGAGATACGTATGTATTTATTAACGGCTCATTTTAAGGGCCACTAAATTAGGCGTGGATAAACGGTCACTTAGTGATGACTGGAAATGTATGAGGATTAGCTGTTAGTTTTTTATATATAGGTTTCTTTTGGAGCACAGAACATTACCGTTGAATGAAAATTGTGGTATGTATATAGTAAGTCGCCATTGAATCACACAGACACCTGTTGTTTAAGGCAAGGTGTGGTGTCAAATGGTAAGTTTTACCATTTCACAATATTTGTGGGGTACGAAGAGCGATTTAGCTGATCCCCACAGGCTGATGAGTAACTCAGACACATGTATTGCTACACGTATATATATATCGCTATATGGGGGTGTAGAAATGTTATATTTATATTGATGTATGTATAGGTTAATTAGATTTAGATTTATGGAAGTAGAGGTATAAAAGGATGTTTAGAATTGTTGATGTTCTGCGCCTGTACCTCTTTATCTCTCTATACATATCCCAAAACACACATACGCACTCATGTAGGCACGCACACACATAAACACATACAAACACACACAGTAAATATAAGAATCAGTAATAATTTGACTTATGTTAAGGCACACTCGCTACTTTATGTTAAGTGTGACATTTCAGCAATTAGTGTTGACCCGCATATAAACATATGGATCCAGCTTTGTTACTGGCGGGTCTTAATTCGTATATTTGTTTAAACACGAAATCTCACATAAGAGAAAAGGGAATCGACAAATCTCTGAGCCTTTGGGAATACTGTACATAATGATAACATCTTTTATCTCCTTGAACCGCAGTAAAGTGCTGTGAACAATAAGATCACGTGAGCTCTATTTGCCTGTGAAGAATAAGGATATATTCAATTATGTGTAACCTTGCAATAAATGTAACTTTGTTCGGGTGCAAACTGTCTACCTACATGTCTCAGCATAACCATCAGCCTGCTCCAACGGTAATTTTAACTTCTCCGATTCATTTATTTCTTCAATATATTATTGTTAATTGTAGTAGTATAATTAGTAGTACTAGTAGTGAGGGTAGAAGTACAATTAGTATTAGCATCAGTATGGGTACAATAGTAGTAGCAGTAGTCGTAGTGATAGTGCTAGTAGTAGCAATACTAAAAGGAGTTGAAATAGTATTAGTAGAAGTAGTAACAGTAATCAGTCACATAGTTGAAAAATAACTTTTGAATAACATGCACAACTGAATGTATTCCTTCTAGACTACATTATGTTTAATATTCTCCAATTATCTTTAATCACTGATACCACATTTGAAGATGTTTCGTGGACCTTTACCAAATATTTACCAATACAAAATTTGGCTATGGCATCTGAAATATATTACCTTAATTAATTAGAAACACTTCTTCTAATCAACTACATTTTTTCCAGAATTGTGAATAGGATGAAAAGAAAATACTTCTATACATTAAATAGTATTGGCTATTTTGTCAAACTCAACGTTAATCGGATAAATTGTTTCCTTAGTTTTCAAAGGAAGTTATACTCTAGACCTTCACCTTGTTTCAAATATAACCAGAAATGTTCCCGTGATACAATTTCACCTCATTTGACCTTTTTACCTTCAGGGTAATCATTCTAGTTAAATATAATTCCAATAAGCTGTAAAGATATTCAGGAGGTTAGGGAACTGTTGCAGCATTAAACAATCTTAACACATTGGCCATAAGCTTAATGATTTTATGAAAACATGATTACAATGAAACAATAAACCATGATATCTCCAGAAATAATATTAAATAACGCATGATTATCACCCTAATGTATTTTGTGAATTTACCGAAATTCATTCATGATTTTCTGTTGATAAAGAAACCATATTTCCACCTCATTCAAATTTTATTATGTACAGCAGGTAACTCACGTAATATTTCCATAGATAAACAGCAAGTCTTCAAATTGTTTATTCCCATTTAAAAATTTAAATGAGCCAAATGATGTAATTGTTCCACACTGTGCCGGCGAATATTGAAATTATTATTGTCATTTTTCTGAAAGTAATCTTTCGCTAAATGATAAACAGTTATGTTAAAAAACTGTTTATTTCTGTAAGGTTTTTGTCTCATCACGTCGTCTGCTTATACTTGGAACGGTAATCTCATATGGTAATCATCAACCATGGGTATATACAAAGTTCAAATATGATAATAATTATAGTATGTATATTTTTGACTTGAAATTTCTCATAAGAAGAGTTGACGACACACATTAATATCAATCAATTTAATACAAAATGCTCCCAAAAGACTTTGAAGTGTTAAAGGTATAAACTGTCTAATGCAGTATATATGTAGATATTAATTGGAATGATATTGTTATTGTCTTTGTTGTTGTTTTGCAGCTTTTAGTACTGAAGGTGACCTTATTGCTTCTGGTATGGCTGTTGTTGTTTTTTGTTGTTGTTATTTGTATCGTTGTGACTGCTATTGTTGTTGTCATTGCTGTTACTGTAGTTGCTCTTCCCGTTATTGTCCTTGTTCGTTTGTACGGTGTAATGTTTGCTTGATATGAAGATATTGATGATCATCATCATTATCATAATCTTCGTCATGGACTTTGTCATTAGCATCATTATGACGACAATCATCATCATGTCAACAAAAGATGGGGATGAATATTAAATATGTATCTCAACACCCGTTAGCATTCCACCTGCTGTTACTTTCCTGTATGTTTCGCAATTCTATTACTGTTTCTTCATCTAAGGACAGAAAACGTTCAGAACGCATCCCCATCATTAACCTCCTAGTTTTGGTTTTCCGTTTTTGCCATAACACTTTCAAACATCACACACAGGCAGCAGGAAAAAGCTTGATGACGAGACAATATCCTACAAATGCAAGTCATCTAGACATCTCACACACAGGCAGCCGGAAAAAGCTTGAGGACGAGACAATATCCTACAAATGCAAGTCATCTAGACCTCTCACACACAGGCAGCAGAAAACATGCTTCAGGACGAGATAATTTCATTAAAAAAGTACGTCCTCTAGACCTGTCAGATATTACACAGACCATGTTTAAACCTATAGCACTTTGATGTTCCGTTATTAATGATTTATTGATTGCTGTTTTTTTTAGGTTCTATTTAGCCGTTTTCCATTTTATGGTCATATATTGTCATATGATTGGTTCGATGGGATCAGAGTAGGCCATATAAGTTTAATCAAGGAAAACTCCTATAGCATATCGATTTGACCAGCATGCCACAAATCTTCAGTTCAGATTTCGAGTCGAGGTCTATATTTATTAGTCTGATGTTTCTCTCCAAGAAATGACTGCCATGCATATTTACCATGCGTGAAAGGGCATTATGCAATCAAATCATTACAGACAGTTGAGCAATGAATAATGTTTATACAGATTATCTTTTAAAACCACACAAATGACCTACATGTAAATTAGAACTATCAATTAAAATAACTGACAATACAGAGCGACAATGAATAACTTTTTGAGAACTCTTACAATATACAAGAACATATAGCTTGCCAATTATAATTATCGAACACACTGGACTGGTATTCTGGACAAAAGGACTGAATTATTATGTTGATTCATTTGTATAAGGTTCAAATTTGAATTGTGTAATGTTATCGTCTTCCTCATTTAGAATGAAAACATATTTTAATATTTTAATAAATTTCTTAATCGAATCAATCACAACCATGAAAGAAGCTCTGGAGTTCTGCTGAGTCAACCAGCTACAACTGATAACATTGAAATTTCCGTATTACAGAAGTAATCGTTGGAACTATATCGATCGGACATCCCTATGATCCAGGACAGAGATTAAATCGAACAGAATTACCTCCGTTTGATGGATGTTTCCCAATTGGAGTTCCTGAAACTAGATACCTACTGACTGATATCTTAGAATTAGATTTAAATTTTCTAAGAGCATCTGATCTGGTTTCGCTTTTTGAGAACGTATTGGTCTTTTTGGATATTGTATTATTGTTTTATATATATATATATATATATATATATATATATATATATATATATATATATATATATATATATATATCCCGTGTATATGTCAACTGAGCATTTGCTAGTATTATATTTGTCAACATTCCAAAGACATCGTTTATAAAAGAGCAACGATGTAATATCTATGTGGATCAATGTATCCCGAATAATGTTTTACAAGAAACAATCTGATAATTGCGATATACAAGTTTAACGTTAGCACATTTTGGGACAGCACAGATGTATTAGATGTTAAAGAATTGGGATATTACGACATTTTCTTTTTTGATTTACTTATTCAACTACTACTGCTACAACTTCGCTTAATTGCTTCCTTGTACTCTTTTTATTGCTACTTCTACTACCACTACTACTACTACTACTACTACTGATATACTGTTACTGCTACTACTACTACTACTTGCTACTACTGTTAGATGGATTAAGCAATTGACATCACTAGCTTAATGATGATGCTAAATTAATTATAATTACTTTGCTTGGCCTATCATAAATCATTCGATCTCGAAACATTTCTAATACAGGATACTAGGAGTGGGTTTCTTGCGCTAAGGAGAAGATGATCGGATGGCACAATCAATTGATGAGTACACATTTGATAAGATAAGATTATTAAATGAGCATTGCTATTCACATACCAGGAAATAAGACCCAATTAAACAGAAATAGAGATAAAAGATGACACTTCAAAGGTTACAAACTACATTTAACAACAACAAATTCTTCATCCATCAATGAGATAAAATAGGTCATTATAGTAAAAACCCGAGACGTATATATTTTAATTGGGCAATAACTTAGAAAAAACAACAATAATGTTTGTTTTTTCTAGACAAGCTGCTCTATTTATGGCACTACCTCGACTAGAATATGGAGATTAAACTAATGATATATTGAACCATTTCCGAGTAGAAACTTGACTTAAATTGAGGAACTTCATTATAAAACGTCTTTAGTCGGAATGAAGCAACTAATCAATTAAAAAGGTGTTTTCTTAATTGAACAGTTTAGCTCGTTTCATGGCGATTGTTCAATTAAATCGAAAAAGATCGATGTAAAGATTGGAGATAGAAGTAGTTCTATTAATAAGAAACAAATAGGTTTTATTGACAGCAAAAACAACACGCACACAAAATATTTATTTATTCCTCTCCTTTCAGATTTCGGAAGATTATTATTATTATTATTATTATTATTATTACTACCATATTACATGTTAATTTACTTATTAAATGAGATCGCATCATGATACAGAAACTTTAGGAGCTAAATTGTGATACGAAAGTTGACTTTGTAACATCATTTCATTGCACTATTACAGCAATATTGGTGCATCAAACTGGTATTAATTATGAAATGCTTAATGCTGTTATTGTCATGCTTGTGCTGGATCTGAAGTTGCCACAACAACAACTAGAATTAGCACATTCATTGAGGAAATCAATCATGTTTATATGGCATTATAAATAACATATTTAGTTTATCAAATCGATGAAACAACTAATTTGTTTTAACTGCTATCAAAAAAAAAAAAAAAAAAAAAAAAAAAAAAAAAAAAAAAAAAAAAAAAAAAAAAAAAAAAAAAAAAAATTTTTTTTTTTTTTTTTTTTTTTTTTTTTTTTTTTTTTTTTTTTTTTTTTTTTTTTTTTATTAGACAGACTAGTTTTATGCATCAAACCTTTTTCTATTCTGTGTTCTTTGGTTATATTAAATAAACTTCAATTACAATACACAGGGTTTTTTTCTTCTTTTCTTTTCAAAACATTATAACTTCCCCATTGACAATAAAATGTTTATCTTATTTTGTTAAAACATTTAGACCCCATTGACAATGGAAGAATGCTATCATGTTATTGAAGAAGTTTTAAAATTATAAATACACGGTTAAGTGCTTAAAGTATCACTTAGTGAACTTGAATATGTATTGCTAACTCTGATGGCAAAGTGTCTATAGTTTTGAACAGATGAACTTAGCTGAAAACGTACTACCTATTTGTAACATACAAATGACTAACATAATTCATTGCTAAAATACTAGGGATCACTTATGTCAATATAGCCCCTTTTCTTAAATGCCATAAGCGTAGTTTCAATTATATTTCGAAAAAAAAAACCATAATTGATACAAAATTCAAAATAGCTATTCACATTTTGCCGCAGCATTCCACATCTCCTTTATTTATAAGTGCAACATCGTGATCAAACATCAGCAAGCGTAACGATAAATCGATTTTATCACAGTAATAACCTCGAGAGTTTGTATTTTTGATATGATTCAATAATCATTGACATACATGATGAACATTTAAGGGTTGATCATACAAGCTTATCAAGTGCTTCATTTAGAATTCTAATACATGATCTAAGTTTGTCGTAAGTAGCTATCAGCGCAGTAAGAATAAGACCGTGACCTCTATCACGTATGAAACGAAGACACAAACTCGCTTTCGGAACACCACTGAACTAAATATCAAGCCGATATGGTATAATATATATAGGTTTCCACTTTGACCGACCTGGCCTATAAGTCACTTGACATTAATCAACTGCCCTACGTTCTTTAGATCAATGAGAGATACGATTGCTGAGCGTTTTGTGAACACATCCATATTTTTCGTTGAAGTGTGCCATAGATCGTTTTTTTTTTTTGGGAAATGTAGGGCGCCACGCGTTAGGATACTTGCCATATCTAAAAGACAGAACATTACTAAATTACTAAAGGTGAATTACTAAAAGTGACCCAGATACAGTGAATGACTTCATACGGAAGCTAAACTCGCCTGGTGACCTATATTGTGCTGAACCAAGTGTGCCATCTAATATTTCATTAACTACAACGTCATTATTTAGAAAATATGGTTCATTAATATTGCATATCGTATCACTTACATCAGGGTACTGTATCAGAGGTGATATTGAGCATATCTCTCAAATATTCTAATCAAACGTCTTTTAGTATTTTGTCGAAAATTCCTGGTTTTGTTAAGACTATTTATATAGAACATTTGATAGCGTAATTCAAACCCACATCACCATATGTATATCTAAATTGTCTCTCGTTCATTTGGATAATATGTTCTGCCCTTTATTTGCACGAATGTACGATTGCCGTCTAGAATCATTGTTGTATTTTCGAAATGTTTTCAATACACTAATTTGGCATGTTTCGGTAGTTCGCGGGCATGATTAAACCACCCTGATTTATTTACGTGTGACTGGACGCTACTGTTTTGGCTTCGGTTGAGTGGATTTGATGGAAACGGAAACTCTCTGAAGCACATTCATCATTATATTGACTGTCCCATAAACATTATCCCGCTCTAAGGGTTTATTTTATTGGTAAACAACCTGGATGTGCTGTCATCAACTAACAGAGCTCTAAACTGGTCTATGTAATGCACGTGACGCTTGAAAACGTGGATAATTAATGACCTGTAGTTTGATTTGTATACAATATCGTTGTGTAACTGATGGTAGGAAATTGTTAGAATCGCGCATATATCAAACTGTAAAATGAACCCATCATCAAACAGTATTGATGATACTATTATAAGGTCCACCACTTTACGCCTATTCATTGGACTGTATGTGTTTACCAACCCGGCGATAACTGAATTGGTCTTTACCCTGATAATTCCAACAGTTGTATAGATATATAGTAAAGAAAACTTGAAATGTTTTGCTCTGCAGTCTTTATCTACACAGTATAAATATTAATATATATCTTGATCGAACCACATATCATAATCCGTAAGGTAGGATATATAACCGCGTATGATATAATTTGCAAGCACCCAATTTCTAGCATTAAAATCATGGCTAAATATTAAGTCCACGTTTGGTTCAATAAGACCCGGTTGACATAAAGGCCGACTCATCCGGATTGTAAAAGATGATATCTCACTTCAGTCTAAAGAGAGATCGGCCTATTTGCTGAATATGGCAGAGTCGTTCTTTGTGTTATAATGTGCTTTGTGATAGTAGTAGCAATATTATGTTTCACCAAAAAGCAATTCCAGTTCATGTTCGGCAAACGTTTGATATGAATGTTCCATGTACTTTGACCAACGTATTATCTTACACTCTGTTTTGTCCATGTTTTCATAAACCAAGTTATTATTTAGTAGATGTCATTTTATCTCTACGATATGGACTCTGTCCAATGGCTTATTTTCTAATAATGTTGACACATGGTTTTACTTTGCCACCCGGAGACAAATTGTGTGCTACATTGTCAATACAATAATGTTCATATTTGACGATTGCATATTTCCTTTCATCTGATGCAATACAATACGTATGTGTGATTAAAGCTTGGGATGGATAGGGCTGGCATGTTCAGCTCATCTAAACCCAGGTACCGTTTATCCTGCTTGTTATCATGTTTCAGTGTCCTCTTCGTGAAAGTCATATAAGACTACATTGTTTCTCCTCATTTAGTTTTCAAATATTTTTAATAAATATTTCCTTTGAGACACTTATCCACGGGATATAGAATACACTATATTTTAGTGATTTATTTAAAATACTTTTTGTTTTCAACTCAAGACTTTGAGCCTTCGTAACTGATTATCTTGAATGTTTCTGAAGAAAATGTTCAGTATTTTGAGTGAGTAATTGCTGAATCAGTTGTGACTTGCCGTTGACATCAAAGTGCTCATTTGTGAATCCTTTTGATAATGCATACAATGTTTGTCGGGGCGGCATTTGGACCCCTTGAACACTGGACAGAAAATAATACTTTTTGAATCAATATTCCTTTATTTCCTCTTGATGTATCTTAGATTATATATAATTGATCACTGCTCCTGTTGTTGTTCTTTCGTCTGAAAACAAGTCATGTGATAACCACATACCACTCACTACTCAATCACTCGCTAACTCGATCGCTTCCTCGCTCAATTCACCATTCGTTAGCTCGCTGGCTCACTCACTCACTAACTCACTCACCTATCCGGATAGGCACTCACGTAATCAATCAAATAATCAATCTATAAATAATGAAACCCGTGATCAAATCAACGATCTTGTCATCTTGTCAATCAGGGTGTCAATCAACTGAAAATATTTACTTAGAACTTCTATCTTGAAAGGACAGGTATTTTCAATTAATGTTATACAATAAACATCTATCACACTATCAATTAATAATGTAAGATTCGCCAAAGGAAGATGGAAAGAAGGCACATATTGTTTATATTTATTTCTCTTTATAATACTCATAGCGTTTATGTTCGTCGTATATGTTCTGATTCATTAAACACCTTCAAGTACTCGTCTTTATTGTTCAAAGATTATAAGTGACAAGTGGCAGAAATTTCAATTACAGGTTGACATCCAACAATAAGTAATCCTTCTCTATCGGGGATGTTCAGCCCATAACTTTCTAAAGGAAAAGTTCAATTAATAAATGTATATTTATCTAATATATTTATCTTAATAATATTCATATTGTTTAAGTTTACCGTGGATTTTCTGATGAGTTAAGCAACATGGAATGATCGCCTTTATGGTTCAAGGGTATTAAACGTGGCGGATAATCTATCCATTCTATGTTACATATGTGAAAATGGTATAAAAGAATGCTGTAATCATAATACCTGTAACAATATCCAGGTGAAATATTAAAATTGTCCCAGTTATTGATATCGAGTCTCTCTATTCGTAAGATGATATTCAGACGGGAAGGTCGACTGTTGTCTTTAGTGTATGCTTTATCGTGATAAATGGTCAATTAGGCTGAGGTGATTAATTACGTCAGTTTTTGTTTTTCTAGATCAATAACGTTTGTGATATTTGTTTGATAAATCTTTGATTTGTTTATCAAAGAAATCAATCACCGATAATTAGGCTTATTGCTTTACGGAGTTCAATAACATAATGTGTCTTAATTTCAATAAGTTGTTTCTTTGGTAGGCATTTGCTCAAGATAAATAAATAAATAAATAAATAAATTCAATCAAACTGACGAGAAACACACATTCTTAAAGCACCGGAGAAAGGTTTTCAATAATATAGAAGTATTGCCTTAAGAGGAAAGAATCTAGCAGTAACACCAACTACAAGAACAAAGAAAGAACAACACCAATATTTATCGGTGTATTATGTTCCCTCACTTTACCTGCTATGTGACACCCAAATGTGATCCTCGGAACATTTATCATCCAAGCCTCTAATATAATGTCTCAATATTTCTTGTTTTATTACTTAAAGGCCAATACCAGTATTGCCTTTCTTCTGGCCCTGAATATCGGTTTCTTGATGACCTTGACCCCCTACAGAACTAGGTGTCGTATGTTAATTCGTCACACTGTGTCCATGAGGGTCGGGTAAATAATCTAGATTTAATAGTCTCTGTTGTGTTTGTTTTTTGTTTCCATTATTTTCCTTCTTTCAATCATGCTTAATGTAAAGAGCACAGGTAATATTTTAAGATGACGTTCTAAAATGAGGATAGTGTATTAAATGAGAAAAGTTATAGCTGTAAAATTAAAGGTATTTTACAATTAAAAACAATTCTATTAATTAATTAAAAGGTAACTAAAAAGGTAAAGGCGTTTTATGTATTTACTAAAAATCATAAAATTAATAATCACCTGTTATTACGTTTACATATATTTCGTCATTTCGAGTAATGTATCAATGATAATATGATTACTTTTACTATATGGATAATAATAGTCGACTATATTTTACTTTTCTGATTTAAAAATAAGCTGACGAGTGCGATGAATCATCACACACTAACTTCATGCTAACAATTACATTTCTCATCGCGATTGATAATAAAATAGACTAAATGAAAGCTGCCACATAATCGATGTAGTACCTCAGGAGAGTTAATATTGGCAATGGTGACGTAGATCACCTTCTAATTATGGAGATAATGATCGATAGAAGATGTCACCCTCAGACAAGTGTGTCATTTGGGGTGTCTTATGAGATCAGTTGTTTATGATATCAGTAGTTTTACTAAAATTTAAATAAAGATAGTATACCTTAGTTATGTAATGGATTAAATAAATAAATAAACTAACAGACAGAAAACACAATGAATTATTATGATTTAAAATAACACAAATATGATAATAATTTATCAAGATACGGTAGTCTTTCAGTTCAATAATTGTTTGTCAAATTAATCATTTTAACATGGCTTTGACTGGCTTGTCATTATTATGTCACCTGCATAAATGGTCATATAGTTATATCTTCCCTTATTGTCATCCTATAAATATTACAAATCGCTGATAACAAACGAAAATAGACACTTCATAAAAAATTGAATTTCTCAATCCTATTTTATTGGTATTGAAATTAAACAATCAGGCTATTTATTAAAACATTATATGTAAGTAACTGAATTCTGTCAGAGATTTAAAACTTTATCAGAATATTTTCTGAATAAATTGTACACATTTAATTTTACGGCAATAGGCTAATGAAATATTGCATTGTATATGTGTGTTCCTTATTAAAAAATGAAAAATATTGGGAAATATTATAGCTTACACTAGTCCAACCCGTGATTTATGAATATGAGTAGAGCTTAGTACACAACATACTGTACTGCAGAATGTACTAGTCCAGCTAGCCAGTCGTAGATCATTTTACATTCCTAGCGAGATTTGTGGCATTCCATTAGTGACGTTTTCAATGAAACAACCACACACACATACATATATACACACACACAGCCACACACATACAAAATAATACACATTCACAAAACACACACACACACACAAACACACACACACACACACACACACACACACACATATATATATATATATATATATATATATATATATATATATATATATATATAGAGAGAGAGAGAGAGAGAGAGAGAGGGGTGAGGGAGAGACAAAGAGAAACGGAGAGAGAGCTAGATAGATAGAGAGAGAGAGACACACACCCTAACGCCCTGAAATTGGGAATAAATCGAGATATCTTGAAATTAATTTGTAAACTTTAGTAATTATTGAATTACTCACTTTGGATATACACCACTTAGAAACAATGAAGTACTCTAAAATGTACTATTTCGACGAAGACCAGTTTTCGCTTAACTTTTTGTGCTAGTTGAACAACTTACTTACGTGGAAATCGACGTAACTCAGCACATACGAATAAGATCAAGTAACATCAATATGTGTCCTTTATTCTAGATTATTAATTCACATCTGTAGATATCAGATTATCTCATTAAAGATAGAACATATCTAACAAAGAACACGCTTTTTAGCTTGATTTGCTTCTGATATATTTCAGATTGTATAATTAGAAAGCTAAACACTGGGTATAGAAAAGAGAATTGGATCATAATGAGATCTATAACGAAAATTAATTGATCTAGCTGCTTGTGTGATTTCTATTATTCGATATTGTCATGAATATGGTATTCTTTACACAATCTCTAATCACAAACCAACGTTATACGGTAATGTTCATTTCTGAAATGAGAAATCTAGTTAATTCAGTTTAATTGCCATTTTTCCTATAACATTTTGACAATTGTTATGTCGTAATAACGTGAGTTCACCTAAATATAACGTTTGATATAAGTAAATCAAAAGTTTTCGATATCTTCTTCAATCTCGTATTCAATCGATTTAATATTGATTCAAATACAGTCGTTCATCCATCTCCTATATATTATGTTGTAAGTAAGCATGTAAGTAAGTAAGTTTAGTTACTGAAATCCCAACCCTCGCAACATTTATTTCAACAATTAGCTTAATCTCACTAATCATTAAACTGCTTTAAAATAATAACATGCTAATACCCTATTACATGTCTATCTTCCATTTATGGTGTTAAATATTGATTTTTGGTAATGGAACTATTGCATAATCTGAAAGTTTCATAACTTGAAATTATTACACTTTAATCGTTATTTTGTGATTGTTTATTTATCTAAAGAAATTACTTGATAATGATGAATTTCATCAAGTAGTAATCTACCTATATCATTAAATGTATTAGCTGTATACATATTCTGCCCAGGATTAAATAGCACCAAATGAACATTCCTAAATAAATGTATTCCTCAGTAGTTTGATTTATAAATTTTTATGATAAATTAATTAAATGTTCAAGCGATTCATTTAGTACAATACTGTTGTGAGTTTTATGTGGGCTGATGAATAAGGCAAGGTCAAATACACAAAACGCTCATGAACACAGACTTATTCACAAACGCAAACACAAACGCACTCGTGCGCGGCACACACACATACAAACACATATAGATAAACATACAAACACACACACACGCACAGACACACACACATACTCACATATGTGCGCTCACACATATAATTACAGATACAGGCATATACACGCGTCCGCTTACACACACACACACACACACATACACACACACATATACATCAGATTTTGCTACTACATATGTTTGGATATATGTCTATTTCTATTGTTTATTATTTTATATATATATATGTCTATCTATCAGCATATATATATATATATATATATATATATATATATATATATATATATATATATATATATAATAGTACATCATATTGATAAAGAAAAAATTAAATATCACATCATTCCCAACGATGACCTTCCCGTTGGCTGACCCTGATCACAAGACTACAATATCTACCTTCTTAGGCCCCGCCGCTTCAATCTCACAAATGGTCCATGATCATCCCCTAGTGCCGTTCACAGACGGTCTTTCATCAAAACATTTGACGTAATATATTTTCAATTTTATTAGCCTTTTCCTGTTTTCGTAGTTCCATTTTTCTTTTGTGCCTTTCTTAATCAGATACATGGTCATTATATGTTCCATGCTACGTCTTTGTATGAAGTCCTCCACTTATTAAAAGCTTAGTTTTCTAGTTGTTATAATTGGTACATTTTTAGCTTCAAAGATCATTTTGGAAAGTGAGGACACATGTTACATCTCACAACCAATGTTTCAAAATAATAAATACTAGGTTTATTCTGATTATGAACAAATAAGTTAAATAAGGCAATAATTTGGGAACGAATGGAATAAATTATTTACTAAATGAATGACCTAACACGTCTATTAATTAATCAATCACCGCCTAATTCGTTCACTCACTCACTCATTCACTCACCCACTCACTCAATACCTAACTCGCTCATTCACTCACTAAATCACACAATCAATACAGAGCTCAATCAATCAAACAGTCAGTCAATGAATCACGCCCTAACTCATTCAGTGATTTATTCATTCACTCATTCATACATTTACTTATATACTAATATAGATAAGTAATGGCAGAGTACAAGCAAGAAACTTTACAGTACAACTAAGTATCGATGTCAACGTAAATTCGTATCTTGCAATTTAGTTACCTGAGAGCATATAAAAGAAATTTCTGAAGATTTCAATTTATCTGGGTGTATTTTTAATGAAAAAACCTTTCAGACACACACATATAAACACACACACACACACACGCACTCACACACACACACTCACACACACACACACACACACAAACACACACACACAAAACCATACACAAACACCCTACACATACACACACACGTTCAGTCGTCATGTAGGTCAAGATTCCTTATTTACCAAAGGAGCAAAAAAGTAAATATCAAAGTCTGGAAAAGGAAGTTTCACAGTTTAAAGGAAATATGTACACACATACAAACACATATACAACAATTAAAGGAAGCAGAAACACTCACGCACAAACAGGCAGTGAACAAATAAGGATTAAAATAAGACTTGTTTAAGACGTGTCCATTCCTTTATGTATATAGAGATATGGATCCAAGTTTGTTTATGGTGGTTGTTAGTTGGTAAAATAGAAAACAAATTCGACAAATCTCCAAGCTAAAGGAACTATTGCTCTTAATTGTAATATCCTTTATCTCCCTGAACATCAGTAAAGTGCTGTGAACTATGTAATCACGTGAGCTCTAGTTGCTATGGAGCAGATGGACATATTCAGTTGTTATTAACTTAGCAATAACTATCTCCTTATTTGGGTCTAAGCTATCTGCCTGATTCAGAGTCAAACGTACTTCCCTTTCTCGGAAGAAAAATCTCAGCTTTCCCAATTTTAATGTTTGACAACTTCTCCGATATATTTCTTTCTTCTTAACGTTAATATTAGAAGTACTAATAATGATAGTAATACTGGTAGTAATAGCAACACTAAAAACAATAGAAATAGTAGTAGTAGCAGTAGTAATAGTAATCAGCCATAGATCAGAAGAAGAACAAACAGTTTAATAATACGTTTAATATCATAACCGAATGTTTTTCTTTCTAGACTCCGCTACTTTTAATATTCCACGATTAAATTGTATCACTGGTATCTGTTTTTCGTGATGTTCGTGGAAGGCTTGTCAATATTCAAAAAATTTAATAATGTGGCTATGACATCTGAAGAAGTTGACCTTGATTAATAATGAACACTATTTCTTCTGAACTATGTTTTCTCCCTTATTGAGACTAGGATGAAAATAAACTAATACTTTAGCTGCTCGCGATGTTCAAGAATCACCGAAATAATTATATACGATAACTCTCATTAGCTGTTTTGTCACATCCGAAGTTAATCAGAAGTAATTCATCTTTAGCATTCATAGAAATGTTATATTCTTGACCTTCGCCTTGTTTCGAATCCAACCCAGAAATAGACTCCTCTTGGTACAATTTGACCCCACTTGACCTTGTTGCCTATGGAGTAATCCTCCTGGTTATATACCATTGTAATAAGCAGGGAAAACATTCCTGAAGGTAGAATACTTTTGCTGCATCAGACATCCTTGACACATTTATTATAAGATTATTTTCTTCCGGATAACATGATTGCAATAAAATAATAAACCATCGGATCACAAGAAAGCGTATCAGATAAAGTAAAATTATCACCGTAACATATTGTGTGTATTTACCGAAAATCATTCGTGATTATTAGTTTCTAACGAAACAATGTTTCTACCTCATTCACATCTTAATATGCACAGCAGGCAACTCCCGTAATAATTTCAAAGGTTAACAGAAAACCTTCAAATTGTTTATTGCTATTGTCAGGTGTGTATCAGGCAAATGAGGTCATAGTTTCGCCAGGTACCTGTGAACCATGACATTATTTCAGCGTCATTTACTGACATTAATCATTCGCTAAATGTCAAATAATTCCGTTAGAAAAATAGTTATTTCTACATGGTTTTGTCTCATCGCGTCGTTCGTTTATCCTGGGAACAATAATAAGACATTGTGTTAACCGATTGGGTGTATATACAAAGGTCAAAGAATTTAATAATTATGATCTGTGTCTCTAACTTGCTATTTCTCGCTAAAGGGTCGATAACATATGTTAATATCTATATTTGTTACCATAATTCTAACACCTAAAGTTCGCACTAGTGCTAGGGTTTACACTGTTTATTAATAATAATATACAAATTTAATAATAAACAAAATCTATATAGCGCCCTAAATAACCTGTAAGACGGTTACTCTTAGGCGGTATATATCAGGATATTAATTGCGATGTTATTGTTATTGTCTGTTGGTGTTGTTTTGCAGCTTTAAGTATTGTAAGAGAGCTTATTGTTCCTGGTATAATTGTTGTTGTTTTTATTGTTGTTAATTTTATTGTTGTGAATGTTATTCTTGTTGCTATCATTGTTTCTGTTATTGCTCCTTCGGTTGTTTCATCCGCTAGTCTCTGTGTTGCTGTTATTGTTATTGTACGGAGTAATATATTTTGCTCGATAATCACCATCATCATCATCGTAATTTTAATGGTCGCCCCCCACTTTTATATCAATACGATCATGACAACAATCATCATCGTGTAAGCAAAAGATGGCGATGATCATTAAATCTTTATTTTAGCAAGCGTTAGCCTTTCATCTGATGTAAATATCTTGTTTCCTTCGCCATTCGTTGGTGTTGTCTTTCTTCATCTAATGACGAAAACTCTGTTTTGGCTTTCCAGTTTTTGCCTTTAAACTAGTCGATATCGAACACGTGAAGCAGAAAGGGAACTTAATAAAGTTTAATAAAAGTTTAGGTTCTCTGTCTGTCATAATGCACAGACCGGGCCTGAACCAGTAGCACTTTGAAGTTATGTTATCAATGATTGATAGATTATTTTATTTTCGATTCCGTTTAGCCTTTCTTTTCCATTTGATGGCTACATATTGCCATATAATCGATTCCCTGATTATGCCGTATACGTTTGAACAAGGAACATCGCTACAGCGTGTCGATTAGACCAACACGCCGCATCCGTTCAGTTCAGTCTTCGATACGAGGTTTAAATGTATTAGTCGGATAGTGCTCCGCACGGAATGGCTGCGAGGTAACGTTTACCATGCGTAGAAGGGCAGAAGGCAAGCAAAACATCAAAGACAGTCGAGGTGCATACAAGTGGCACACAAATGACCTACAGATAAAGTAAAGATATCATGTTAAATAACTGACAGTAGCATAACCCAACATTATACTTAGAGCAAG
>JAODUP010000461.1:50000-115000 GCA_025642065.1 Paralvinella palmiformis | reverse complement strand
TGGCAATAAAATGTTGCATGTAAAAAACAATTTCATCTTAGATTCAGGCGAATTTTGATCGGATTATTCCATGTACTTTGAAAAATTTATTATATTACACTCTGTGTTTGTCCACTTTCCCTCAAAACAAGCTATATCAAAGAAGTATAGATAAGGTAGTGCATGGTGATGTTTAGTATTGTTTAGTAGGTGAATATTCTATCTTAACGATTTGAACCCAGACCAATGTCCTATTTTATCAAAATATTGACACTTGGTTTTACTTAGCCACCCGGAGATAAATTGGGCGCTACATTGTCAGTACAAAGTTGCTGATATTTGATGATTGCTCTCACTTCTTGGTGCCAGTTGATAACGATACAGATAACGTCTTTTCTTACTGAAACTCTCATTTACAGCAACTCTTGAGGAAGTTTCATTGGCTTCGCCATCAAGAAATATTTGGCCTTCCATGTCATGTACCACACCTCAATATAATGATGTGATATGCGTGATTAAAGCCTGGGAGGGATAAGGCTGGTATTTGTAGCCTTCCTAACTAATTCATTGATCGTTTCAACTTTAACACTACATATATCAAGCCAAATATTTCAATAGCTTTAAATGAAACTGTTTTACGTGCTATCTTGACTGTTGCGCAATAGAATGTTCAGTGTTTTGAGTCATAAATGGTTGAAAAATGTGTGAATTAGCGTTGGCATCAATGTGCCCACGTGTGAACCGTTTTGTTAATACGGCCAATTCTTGTCGGGACGCCATTTTTTCCCTGTGAAAACCTGGATAGAAATTCGAAAAATGTTTAGGAGCAATATTCTTTGATTTCCTTTTGATATCACTTGGTTGAAGAAGAATTGTTCAGAGCCTCTGTTGTCGTTTTTTCGCCATTTAGTACTCGCTCAATCACTCGCTCGTTCACTCACTCATTCGCTACATTGCTGGCTCACCCACTCCCTCACTCACCTACCCGCTTACACACTCACTTAATCAATTAGACAATCAATCAATCAATAATTAGTTATGTAATCAAATCAATGATCTTGTCATTTTGTCAATCAGTGTGTCAATCAACTGAAGAAGCTTACTTTAATCTCCCATCTTGAACGGACAGGGTATATCACATTAATGCCACACAACGAACATCTATCACAATATCAAATAATAATGAAACATTCGCCAAAAGAAGAAGGAAGGAAGTTATATATATTTTATTTACTTACCTTTATATTGTTCATAATGTTTATGTTTATCGTGTATTTGCTGGTGCGTTAAACGACATCAAGCTTTTGTCCTTATTGTACAACGATTCTAAGTGACAAACATAAAAACAGATTTTAAACAGCACCATTTCAGATATTTCAATTACAGGTGGACATCCAATAATGCCTCCTCCTCCTCCTCCTCCTGCTCCATCGATGTCACATTTTATCTCCCAGTTATATTTAGCCCACAGTCGGTAGATTAATTCAAAGTGCGCATGCTCCATGTGTTCAGGCGAGAACATTTTAATGGAAAAATGCATTTAATAAACGTATATCTTCAAATTATATTGATCTTAATAATAGTCTTATAGTTTATGTTTATTTTGCATTGCTATTGAGTTAAAGAATATATAACGCCAGCCTTTATCAATAAAGGTTATTACGCGTGGCAGATAGTCTAGAAATTGTAAGTGACATATGTAAAAATATTATTAAAAGGTGATGCAATCATGATCCTTGAGATAATATTCATAAAGTACCACCAGATGACATGTTGTCCCAGTTATTGACATCGAGTCTCTATTCGTAACAGTTAGACCTACAAACCAGCATTCCGTCAATATATAAACAATGATGTTCTGACAGGAAGGTCGACTATTGTCTTTCGTGGATGCTTTATCATGACAAATGGTCGCTTATGATGTAGGGATTTATTACATCAGTTGCATTGTTGCTTTTCTAGATTAATAACGTTTTTGATATTTGTTTGATAAATCTTTGTTTTGTTTATCAAAGAAATCGATCACCGATAACAAAGCGTATTGCGATACTTTACGGATTTCAATAAAATAATGTGTCTTAATGTCAGCAATTTCTTTCATTTGTCGGCATTTTCTCGAGTGAAATCGAATTAAAATAAGGTTTTAGTTTAGGTATCTTCTTCAAATCTTTCCATAGATAAATAAAGAGTCAATGAACAAAACGAAACCAACCAAACAGACAAACAACCTGGGTGGTAAAAAACCTTTATATATTTTATACATATATGAATACAAACAAGGACAAGGAATTTGACATACGGGCATATATTATTAACTTAAATCAGGAGAAACATACAATCTTAAAGCATTGAAGGAATATTTATTCTATTGTAGAAATATTGCATCAGGTGGAAACCATCTACTAGTAACACCAACTACAAAAGCATATAAATAAATACAATTAAACTGACGAGAAACACGCAATCTTAAAACACAGGTTTTCAATAATATAGAAGTATTGCCTTAAGTGGAAAAGGTCTAGCAGTAACACCAACTACAAGAACAAAGAAACAACAACACTAATATTTATCGGTGTATTATGTTCCCTTACTTTACCTGCTATGTGATAGCCAAATGTGATCCTCGGAACATTTATCATCCAAGCATCTGATATAATACTTCAATATTTCTTGTTTTATTACTAAAAGGCCAAGACTAGTGTTATTTTTCTTCTGGCCCTGAATATCGGCGTTGTAATGCCTTTGACCTGCTCCAAAACTGGGTGTCCTATGAACATTGTTATACTGTGTCCATTATCTGGGTGTAATATTCTGTCTTGTTTGTTTGTTTGCGATATTATTCCTTTTTCCAATCATCTTTAATGTTAGAAACACAGGTAGTATTTTAGGATGACTTTCTAGATGGGTAGAGTACTTCTAAAAAGAAAGAAATAGGTGTATAAGTGTTAAATGTATTTCATATATTAAATCCAGTCAATTAATTAATTAAAAGGTAAATAAATTAGATAAACGTGGTTTACTTTATTTAATAGACATAATAGCACAGCCTCATAACAAAGGATACCAAACCAAAATAGACATTTAATAAAACATGCATTTGTTTAATCCTGTGTGATTACTGTTGAAATTAAAGAATTGGGCCGTTTATTATGGCATTATATTTAAGTAACTGAATGATGTCCGTGATTTTCAACTTTGACAGGAAGAATATTTGTTTCTGACTAAATTGTATACATTTACTTTTACTGCACTAGTCAAAAGAAAGATTATATTGATGTGGGGTATATGTGCTAGAAAATGAGGAATATTACAATTAACAGGAAATGTTATTACTTACAATAGCCTAATCCGTGGTTTATGAATATGAGTAGAGGTTAGTACATAATACACTGTACTACTACAGAATTAACTAGTTCAGTTAGCCTGTTGTAGAACATTATAGATTCCTAGCAAAATTTGTGACGTGTCTTTCGTGACGTTTTCAGTGAAACACGAACATGAACACTAACACACACGCGCGCACATACACACACACACAAATAAATACACACAATCATACACATTCATATAAACACACACACACTCACACCTACATATACACGCAGAGAGAGAGAGAGAGAGAGAGAGAGAGAGAGAGAGAAAACATGAAAAAGAAAAACATCCACATACCCTCATGCACTGAAAATGAAAAGAAATCGATCTTTTGAAATGAATTAGTAAACTGTAATAATGTTTGTATCAGATACTTTGAATAAATATGACTTAGCAAGAACGAAGTACTCTGAAATATAATATTTCGACGAAAACCAATTTTCGTTGGTATGTCTGTGCCATTTGAATATCTTATTTACAGATTTCTGATTTGAAATCTTACAACAAAGTAAAATTATGAAAATATATCCCTTAACTCAGACAATTGTTTCAGAAACTGTCTTCCCTGGAAATAGACGTAACTTGACACTAATACATAATATCGTATAACATCAATGTGTGTCCTTTATTCTAGGTTATTAATTCATACATGTCGGTATCACATTTTCTCATTAAGCGTGGAAAATGTCTAACAAAGAACATTCGTTTTAGCTTCATTGTTCCTAACAAATGTCGGATTTTATAATTAGAAATCTAAATATTGGGTATAGAAAAGAGAATTGGACCTTCATGGGATCACACACCAAAACTGTTTGATCTTCGATATTGTCATAAAGGGGGGATTATTTACAACATCTCTAATCATGATCCAGTGTTATTCTGGAATGATGACGTCTGTGAGGATAAATCTACTTAGTTCTGTCTAATTGCCATTTATCGAAACACATTTTGACAATTATTATGGTGTAATAACTTGACTCGACAGCTTTGTAACTGATATAAAAGGAAAATGTTGATTTTTAGGTTAATTAATGCCAGAAAACCATATCAAATTAATAAGACTATGTAGAATAAATTTGAATAAAACTTGGCTTACAATATCTGACACTATCGTGACATCTAGTCAACCTGAAAGGTGTCACCGTGGACGAATTATACATTTGTGAGTATCAACACACTAAATATCTTATGCTTGATTCTATTTTGATCATTTTCTAATATATAGGGTGTATTGTTACATCATCTAGCTAGACCAATGCCACGAAATCGCGATGCATCGAAGTTTTGCTATAAAAATGACTCAATAGACAAATTCATTATGGCTATGATAATATATGAAGGATTAGTGGAAAAATAAATAAAAATCAGAACCACAAGAAAAGTATAATCGTCTTTAATATTTCATAATATAGCCCGGATTATCTAAAGAAACTGTTGTTAATCTAACCAAACCACGTGACAATATGTCAATATTTAGATAAAGATATAAATAACGTTCGTCAAAATAGTTTGACATTTGACGAATGATCCATATTGCGACAGGTCAGAATTGTTTGATGGCTCATAACAGCATGTCGTTTGCTAAGTAAATGGTAAGTTATTACAGAGCTTACACTAGACTCATCAGGCTGTGGGATCCGGTGGTACTAAGGCGGCTAGAATAGCTGGTAGATAGGTAAATAGGAAAGCGTTAACCCAACTGGTGTATTAATATTTGAAATTAATTACCACAATACATTGCTTAGAGTTGTTAACATATTTGTATTCTTGAAGTTAGGTGAGTAGGTTTAGATTAGGAATACAAGCGCTGTTGATTCGAAATAAGTATTAAGTTTTTTGACTTGGGCTTTTACAAGAATAATTTACAAATCACTGAGCTTTCTTTTTGGAAGAAGTTTTATATTACAGAGGAAATTCGTTTTTTGTCAAGATTAGTTCCAGGATTGTATGTCGGTGGTGCGTCCGTGGTCTAACAGTAGCGTGTTAGATCACCTATCACTACCACCCGTGTTCGAATCTCGGCGTATATATGAAGGGTGTTTCATCTTAGACTTCGCTTCATTACCTTCGGAGGTCGCTCGGCCTATTTAGCCTACCATGTGCACAAAGGTGGCTGTAAAACACCAATCATCATGTGTCGGATTTAACTGTTTCAAAATGTCATTTCATTGTAACACCATGATTTATCATCTTGCTCACAATATCTAAGAAATAAATTAAATTAATTTCACTGAATAAAGTTCAACACGGACATCCGTTTAGCGAGCATAGCTGATAGATGTTTAATGTTTGTGTGTTGAACAGTGGTTTCAGTAATTTATTTTAGCTAAACGAGGGTATGCTTCCAAGAAGGTTATCTGATCCTCCGTGTTGCTAGCGGCCAAATCTTCATGGTGTTTTCGGAGGCGGAGATGCTGACTCGCCAATTTCAAACATCATTCTCAATAATGAAGTAGCATATTATGTCTGTTTGGGTGTTCTTAGGACACATCTTTCCGTATAAACATAAATAACAGTTTTGGAAGCAGAAATTTCAATAGCACCTTGTATTTTTATTGATATTACTCTGATATAATTTCGATTTCGGGGATACAAATTATTTTGATAGATGTAGCAAGCGAAATTGCCACCATATTGATATCATTATCCCATATCCCGATTGCAATCGGTGAGAGTGGATCCCATTATCTTCGATGCCATTGATGTTTTTGTTTAATTGCAGACATGTTAGTACCATTTTGCCGATCGGGACAATTCATGATTAACTAATGGAAAGGTTATGGTGCAATGGTGGTTGACTACGAGACAGTCACAAGGTACAGAAAGAATCGGATGGTGATGTGTGTGAACATTGATAGCTCATTAGACGACAATAAGGTTAGAGGTCAGGGCGTATGGTTGGGCTAAATGAGCACAAGTGGTATTTTTGTCGGTGGGTTGGTTGCCTCATTTCTAACTTACCTGTAGGTACAGGCCGTGGCTTATATACACCGACACGTAATATTACGGGATACAATAGACCTAATATACATCTGTCAAGATAACAGTCGTTTATATTATATATCTAAATGAGATATTATAACCTTATCTAACGTCGAATAGATAACATATAGATGATGTTATTTAGTTACTGTAGCTAGATATGGAAATAGTGTCCTAACCATGGAGTTCACCCTCCCTCCGATGGTAACATAACAAAACATCGACGATAAACCACAAATATCCCATCGTTTTTTAATTATATTTAATATCTAAAGTGGCACACAGCTAGAAAGGTGATAATTCATTTCTTGAATGTGTATCCAGCAACAATTGACGTTATTAGGACACCTGAATATAGCATTCTTCAACCATTTTGTACTTGACCTTAACATTCCCTGGTTGTGAGCAAATACTTCACAAACTATCCGGATTGAAGAAGATGGATACGGTTTCATCACGTTGTTCAGTATGTTCACGATAGTCAAAAGGAATTCAGGGAAGATATGAATCAAATTTGTAGAGTATGTCTGGCATGATCAAATACTTTGAGAATAACAATAGATCAGCCATGTTTTTGTTAATCGTCATCTAACTTAAGCATTATGACCGGCAAAAGGTGATCTGCTTAGAATTTAAATATGAATAGCTAGTCATAAAGGCATGAACTAGTTCATAACATCAAGCATTAGTGTTTGCAATGGTTCAATTCCTTTATGCATTTCAGGACATAACATAATGTGATAGTTCTAACAGTTTGTTTAGCACTATCCATGTTCACGTTAACAATGTTAAATATTTGTAGAATGAAATACAACGTTATGGTGATATATTTCTTATGGTTGTCAGTTATGAACGGATAGCCAATTACAATATTGTTCTGTTTGAACATGTATTTATTTATAGCTAGATTAAATTGTGTGTTTTAAATATTGTCTTATTAAATAATATTGCATTATCCTTCATATAAAATCAGTCCGAACTTGGAACTCAGATACGACGATAGCTATGTGGCCAGCCGTGCTATTATTTATGACATCGAGCAACTCCCATGTCTGAATGAATAGTATTTACCGAAATATTACCAGTAAAACACTTGTAGCATTCGAACTGAGAAACATCTAGTTTCTAGTTCACCATGTAGACAATTTATTTTGGTGATAAGGGATTTAATTAGGAATCAAATAGAATCTTACTTTATTTATCTAATTAACCTACTTGATGATGATGCATATCATATAGTAATAATATACTTATATCAATAAATATATTAGCTATTTATGTATTCATCCTTAGCTTTAATAGAACATCCATAAATAAATGTATTACTGAATAAATGTATTTAAAATTGTTTCGAAATATTCACTAAATGTGAATGCGCTTCAGTCAATATACTTATGCTGGTGAAAAGTTTAAAGTTGCCATACGTTTTGATGGATAATGTATCTGCACGCACACAAAAACATACACATATACTC
This sequence comes from Paralvinella palmiformis, assembly GCA_025642065.1. Lineage (NCBI taxonomy): Eukaryota > Metazoa > Annelida > Polychaeta > Terebellida > Alvinellidae > Paralvinella > Paralvinella palmiformis. The sequence goes on along the minus strand of JAODUP010000461.1, from coordinate 107,192 downwards.
ACTAACACACAGACATACATTAACGAAAACATTCACATGCACATACACATACACAAACACACACACGAATAGACACTCACCGATACATAAAGGCAGAAGCACAAACCGAAACAGAACAACAAATAAACACATCAGGTGCTTCTCGACGACGACCTTCCTGTTGGTTGACTAGGATCCAGAAAATTACATCTACATTGTTATGTCCCGCCTCTTCACTTCCAACAAAGGGTCATGACCATTCCCTGGTGCTGTCCTTAGAACGTTTGTCGTCAAAACGTCTGACATAACATCTCAACATTTTCTATTTGTTTAGCCTTTTCTGTTTTCGAGGTACCATTTTCGTTCTGTGCCTTTCTTTATCAGCGACTTGGGTATGGTATATTGTATATTTCGTCTTTGTGTGATGTTCTCCACTTATTAAAATTTTAGTTCTCCGTCTTTTATGGTCTGTTTTTGTGGTGTTTACTTTGGCAGATTTCCAGCGTCAAAGGTCATTCTTGAATGTGAGGGCACGTTATACATCAAAACAGATGTTTCGAAAAAGAAAATATGAGGCTCATTCTATATTAAGTTTATGAAATGGCTGACGTGTATATATATATAAATATATATATATATATATATATATATATATATATATATATATATATATATATATATATATATATATATTATAAATAAAGTTGAATAAACGACTGAATCGATTAATTAATTTAGGAAGGAATGTACAAATTACGGAATTATTGGCTTACCACATTATTTAATAAATGAACTACCGGTTAAATGACTAAATCACACACTGACACTCACAATGACTCATTCACCGTCTCACTCACTGACGACTCAGTCAATACCTTACCCACTGACTCACTCATTTACTCACTCCGTCTCCCTTACGTACTCCCTCACTGACCCATTCATTTACTTGCGCTGCGCACCCACTCACATACTAACTCACTCACTCACAAACTCACTCTGAATTTTCTTTCCTCAGTCGAGTTATATATAGTCAGTCTATAGAATGAATTTGTTTAGTCTCAGTTATATTCAGTCTGAAGTTTGACGGTCAAGGTCACCTCTAGCATGATTGTGATAAATCACTTTCACTCAAGATATTATAACTTAATAATTTGTAAAGCAGACATTAGGTCTAGATTTAAAATGTTAATATATAGTTTTAACAGCTCGAAAGTCGATGGATGTCAGTAATGAGGCTTGAAATACGAATACATTTTCTTTTCGGTAGTGTCGTATCAGTGTTAAGTCGTAATATAAACAACGTTAACCTACCAATAAATGACACTTTTAATTGATTTGTCTAACAGAAGACATCCACGAAGACAAATAACCCGTAATATATTTGTTATTAGACTTCGTCATTGCCATTATGAGTTAAGAGCGTGTAACATTTACTATGATAATATTCAAGAAGAACATAGAGATAGTAACTCTGATGAATGGCCTCATAAGTTCATAAGACTATATCAAGCATTAATATTCATCTTTTGAAGAAAACACAGTAAAGAATATTCCAGTTTCTTTTTCTGGTATTTTCAAATTAAATCTTTTTAAGATAACACATCTTTCTTTCTCTATCACACACGCACACACGCACACACACACACACACATAAATCCATATGAACAATGTGCTTTATTCGTGACCTTATGTTTGTCGTTAATCCTATTTTGACCTGATCCAGATCTGACCTTTGTGCTAGCTTTCTCTCGTTTGGTAACCAGATTCACGTCATTGTTCTCCGATGTCGCCTGTTTGTAGTCACTCTGTCAGAGTTCCTCTTCTACTGACTTTATCGTTGTCAGGACAAAAGGAATCCATCATGAAGTATTTCTAAAAAGACAAACACTTCTTAAGATTGATGACCTACACTAAACAGGGAAGTAAACTGATACACCGCTTATGGTATGATACAGGTGGACTTAGAAACTCACAATTGTAATCCTTAATATGTTCTATATAAATAAAGGAAATCAAATGGAAGGCACTGAACAAGTCAACTAGACGTACCTCTTATGACTGATCGCTTTATTATTTGAGATATCATCGTGAAATAAATAACTTTTCCGGATTTATCAACCTTCAATAATGAAATATTTGCTTTCAAGGTTATCTTCAATATATACTAATTCCAGTGGCCAGCTGATATTGTATTATGGGGGCTTCTTCCATGATTATAGCTTAATTACACAGAATATGTCATATTTCATGATATTCGCGATAACTTCATATTTACAAGATTATCATAAGTGTAGTTATTGTCTACGTTATGGAAAATATATTTAATCATATAGCTGGCCAGTAAATCTTCTGGTCTTTGAAATGTTCGCTGAAAACACAATATCTATCACACTCGTGGTAAGTATCCATTTATAATTGTGATGATGAATATGATGATTATGATGATGATGATGATGATGATGGTGATGCGAACAGATGGAAATTCAAAGACAACACCGACACAAACACACACACACACACACACACACACAGAAAGAGAGAGCGAGAGAGAGAGAAAGCGAGAGAGAGAGAGATGCATACATAACCATCTTGTCAGCTTGAGATGGGCATGTAGACATAGACGCCCCCACACATACACATATACATAAACATACATATAGCTACACATGCTTAAATATGCATGCACGCAGGTACCCATCCTACAACCCAGACACGAGAGCGAACGAAAGAAAACAAAGGTTAACATCAAAATTGCAAATACCTTTTGCATAAATATTGTACTACTAAATTGCAATATCTGGAATGCATTTTAGTAACTTTCATTTTCTTTCTAAAAAATGTCGATTCTTCATATTGTATTTTTCTTCTACACTTATATTCAACATAACCTCAAGGCTTTAGGACGACTACATATTTTACGAGATCATCTCATCCTTAATCAGTCACTGTTAAGTTTGATGTTATACTATATTTTATGGTTACATCACACATCAAATGACCAGTTCAAAGAATTCCTGTTTTTTTTGTTTGTTTTTACTAATAGACTTACAAAAGCTTCTACCGGACAAAGGATATCGTTTGAAACTCATCGTTTTAGCTTACAAAAAACTAAACATCAGAAGCACAAACAATCAACATATATAATTCATTTCAACTTTACAATGGTTATTTAGTTACAAAGTTTAACTATTTGTAGTGAATATTACACAGACAGAGTTTTCTATTGTGGACAAAGTTAAATATCATTCAAGTTTTGTCAACATAATAGACATGTCTGGTTTATAACTCTCATTAAACTATTTGTACAAGCAGTGGCCATAAACCAGAAATATTTAGACATGTCAATTGCAGGTGGACATCTAACAATATTTCAGCCTCCTCAATGGAGGTAATTTGTTTATCTCAGAGTAATCTATAGTCCTCAACCGATAGGTGAATTCGACGTGTCTAGCATCCAGGTGTTCAGTGCAGAACCTTCCACAGGAAACCTTTATATAATTGGGGCATCTTGTTAAAATATATTTATCTTAATAATATACTTATTGTTTATGTTTACCTTGTATTTGCCGATAGGCTTAACGACGTCGAATGTTCACCATTATTGCTCAATGATTTTAAGCTCGGCAGATGGTAAAGACATTCTAAGTGACAAATGTACAAATATTATTAAACAGTGATGTGGTCGTGACATATGTCATAGATGTCACGATGAAATGGTGTGTGTATATGTGAAATATCGACATTGGAAATTGTTTACTCCGAAATGTTTCTTTGATTTAGATTATGAATCAATACCAAGAAGTTAAGATATTTTAACAAATACTCCTGGATTGTGCTTACTTAGTTTGAAAAGGGATCTAGGCTGACAATTACTGAAACATCTGCGTGAAAAAGGTGCGCCGGACTGGTTGTCAAGGACGCAAACCTTTCACGAACATCTGGGTAAACATATCTAATTCAGGACCAACAACAAAAGTAATTAATAAAAGTGTGCAATATGGCGAAACCGAAGGCCGAATTAGAGATTAAAGTGCAGAAACCCTCAAAGACTAAAACTGCACTTCGTCGATCTCGCAAGAATGATTGCGACATTAGAAGACAGTCAAAATCGGAGGCACTGGATGAAGATGCCTCGGATGGAAGTACCAATATCAGCAATGGCGCGAAGAAATCAATCTGCAAAATCACATAAAAATACAAACTGGTCCTAATTCCAGTAATGGGAGAGAACCAGAAGCATACAGCTGTGAGTATTGCTTAACGGGAAAGAATGAATCTGTTATTGAATCTTAGAAATGTTCCAGTTGGGGATATCCTGACTGTACCCAACTTCCTCGTGATATACATAAAGTCCTGGGGTAATCGGAAAACCTGCATTGCTTCTGTACAGCTTGTGAAATAGAAGTAAAATATTTCTGTGACTTAAGAGATTCGAAGCAACAGCCCGAACAGGAGGCCACTACTAAATCGGAGTGTAGGGTCGCTCGCTTAGAAAGCCTGATAAGTAGACTCGAACGTAAACTGCAGGAATTGATAGTCCAAAATGCCAAAGTTGTGAAGTCTTATGCAGATCTAGTGAGAAGCAAACGCGAGTCATCTGGCTAAGGTACAAATTCACAAGATGAAATGACAATCCTACCTTCGGAGAGATATGCTGTTAAAATACTAGATGAAAATACAGATGAGAAAGTAGAAAGCGAAATATCAGAATTCACAACCTGCCCGAAATGACTAAATAGAACTTACAAGATATAAATAAAGATAACATATAAAGAATAGATGAGCTGATAAAACAAGACACCGTGTAAGTGGTGTTAAAGTAATTAAGCTGATTAAATTAGGAGGCAGAGACCAGAACCAACAAGGTAAACCTCGTCTTATTCTAGCAACGATAGATTCTCCCGACAGACTCAAAGCTATTTTAGCTGCAGCAAAAATGCCCAGACACAAATGACTGTTGCTAACAAAAAGAGGCAAAGAGAGCAAACTCGGACAAGAGCTTAGAGAAAGACGAGATGCAGGTGAGATAAATTTGATCCTACAAAGTTGCGAGATAATTACTAGATCTACTAAAATCGCAATAAATCAACCTAAATCTTGAAACAGTAGTACCAAGGGTGATCAAAACGAAGACAATAACCAGTGACTAGACAATTCTGAAACAACAGCTAACTTAACTGCCACATAACACATCAATACCATCTACGCAGACGCTGATACGCTCACACACATAATTGTGAATGACATGAAGCCTGGCATAGTTATCATAACTAAGATAAGACCCAAATATAGTGTATGCGAAGAAAACGGTCAACAAGTTTAAATGGGGGGTTTGGGTTTGTTATTAAATTTGGATGATATAGATCAGTTAGAGCAGAGTACGTTTATGTAAAGACCATCTGACAAACAGTGTTAATGTTATAAACATTGGTACCGTCAACAGAGTAAGTATATGGTTGGAAATGTACAGTGGAAAAATTAGTACGGTAATATTACGATGCTGTATAGCATACTGACCAAGCTGTCGACAAAAATACATCCCATATCGTAATTATGGGTGATTTTAGTCATCCAGATATCAATTAGAGGTCAGGCACTAAAGAGAAAAGCATAAATCACAGCAGCCATCACTTCAGTGATGCAATTACAGATGCATACTAGTATCAGCATCTAATTCATCCTACAAGGTATAGAGTGGGCAAAACCCTCGCTTTCCGGACCTGATACTGACCAGCAGTGACTATTCCCTCAGTAACTTAGAATATCATACAAGCATATAATCAAAGCGACCACCTTGTCCTCAGCTGTACACTGCCTTTGGATATACTTCTTAAATGCCTTGGCCTGGCAACATGGAGAAATATATTCCCAAATCAGTACGCAAAACGTACCAAGGACGTAAGATATCGATGGCAAAAGAAGTTAACGGTCAAACAAAGAAAGAAGCCGTATGCATGTAAACAATTAAAAGAGACATTTATCAAATAGGGCTATCTGTGAGCTGCAAATGAAAATAATGAGTTAACCATGATGGCAAGAAATATGTGTAGGGACTTTGAGTACAACTTGGCAAACAATGTTAAATATAACCTTAAGGCATTTTGAAAAATATTGTATGTCCAAAATGAAATCCAGACGTGACCTTGCTGACCTGGATATGGCCGCTGGCAAACCCACAGGTGATTATAAAACAACAGCTGACTTAGTAAATTTCATTTCTGTGAGTGTATTCACACGTGAAAACGAAGATATCCCATACTTAGAAACCAAATATAAGTCAAGGGATAGTTTTGACATACGCTTCATAACAGATACCATTGAAAAGAAACTCAAAAACCTAAAAGGAAACAAGTCTGCTGGACCAGATTCCAGTAAATTATTCTCTGTCAGTCTTACATCAGTGATAGGGAAAATGATAGAGTCTATAATCAAATAATTCACTGGTGAATCACATGATGAATCAACCTGTTTCGTGACCAGCATCTTGGATTTGTCCCGGGATGCTGCTGTTTATTCCTGGAATTATAGTCTGAATTGCTGGATATTGGTGCTTCGATTGACCTAATTTATTTGGATTTTAAAACGCTTTTGATACTGTACCTCAGCAAAAGGTACTGAGGAAGTAGAAGGCATAAGGTATAAATGGTAAGCTACTGGACGAAGGCTGAGAGTTGTAGTAAATGGTTAGCTGTCACCATGATCAGATATCCTGAGCGGAATACCTCAAGGAAGTGTTACAGGTCTGATTTTGTTTGTCATTTTCATAAATGACCTGTTAGGTATTGTCAGCAGTATAACAAACATATTTGTAGATGATGCAAAGCTGTTCCGTGCAGTTCTAGCAATTGAAGAGCACAAGTGGCACCATATTTCAAAGAAGCCAAATGAAAAGCCCTCCATCTAGGCAATTCAAATCAGAGATTGAAATACTAGATGGGAACTGTGATATTAGGCGACTCCAGAATTGAGATCGACTTAGGTTTAGTTACGGGGAACTGATAGTAGAAAAGCATCAAGCTTATTAGATTATATAAGAGTCACATTGAAATATCTGGACACTGTCACCATACCTAGGCTGTTCACTGCTATGGGTCGACATCACTTTGAATGTGGGAATGTAATCTGACACCAAAGGTTTAGTCAGAACAGGGCTGAGACAGCGAAACATCAGAGACGGGCCACCAACTTTATGCCAGAGCTAAAGCGTTTCCCATACGATAAGCGGCTAATATGTCTTAATAATGCAACACCGTAGGGGGCTCGATCGGCCACCCGAAGACACAGCCATAAGATGTTAAATAAACTTGGTATTCAATAAGCAGCCTTTCGTCAGAGCGTCGTGAACGACTGGAACTTGCTCCCAGCTGAGGTGTTCGAAAGCCGATCACTAAACAGTTTATATCGGACGCGTTTTGGCTTGCAGACTACCACCATGTGGCCAATTCAGATTGTCCCACCTTTTGACATCGAGCCTCTATTCACAACAGATAGACCTACAAACTAACATGCCGGCAATATAATAAAAATGACGTTCTGACAGGAATTGATATTTTAAGGCAAAATAAGTAATAACCTCCTACTTAATTTGTGAACTGTAGCATGTATTGTATTAGTCACTGTGGATATACGTGTCTTAGCAACATGGAACTAATCAGAAACATACTATTTCGACGAAAATAATTTCCTCTTCGTTATTAATTTAAAATCTTAAAACCAAGCAAAATTACGAACATAAATTACATCACTTCAGTCAGACAATTATTTCAGGAGCTGTCTTACGCGGAAATGGACGAAACTCGGCACCAATGACTAACTTCATATGACATCAATATTTGTCCTATTTGTATTGATTATTAATAAACATCTGTCGGCATAAGGTGTTCTCATTAATGATGGAAATGTCTAACAAAGATCACACTGTTTTAGTTTTAATGTTTCTGGCCTATATCGGAATGTAAACTTTTTCAGCAAAACAGCTTGTTATATGATGTAAACAATCATGTTTATAATTTTTCCATTCTAAATTTCTTTTAAACCTGTTACTATCATAACACGGACAAAATCGTGCTTAATTCTACAAATAATGCCAGAAAATAATATGAACTCAATAGCACTACATAAGTATAAAATAAAAATAAATTATATATATATATTATATATATATATATATATATATGGATGCAGCACAAGTATTACATTGTTGTTATATGATTATTGTTATCCATCGCTTGGAATAATCGAAATAGACACAAAAAGTCCAATTATCAGTAAATTAAACAAGAATAGTTATAAGGGATATGACTTTATTTGGCATAATGACTAGGAGTTTTAACGTTTATACTATTTGATTAATATTATTATTGTCATTTTTTTAATATCACATAATAACGGGAGAACAGCAGGACAAAGACAAGCAGAATTTGTAAATGGCATTTAGAGGTTAAACAATTTGAATAATATCTAACCAGAATTCAATATAAGTAAAATTAACAGATTCTAATTAGTCTTTTATGTAGATACTCTATCAACTTATGCTTATGTAAGATGAAATGCATTGAGAACATAATTATGACATCCTCTGGCTCAAATAGGGTAAATCTTTACAGATATAGGATAATTGAAGTGGGTATTAAGAACATAATTATAACATCCTCTAGCTCAAATAGGGCAAGCTTTTATAGATATAGGATAATTAAAGTGGGTATTAAGTACCTTATACAAGAATGCAGCTGCAAATATTCTAAATGCCAATGGAGTAGTGTCGGTGATTATTCGGCGATTATTTGAGGAGATGAGTGACTTGACTAATCTCGCCGATAGGTTCACTTTAGACATGGTGGCAAAGAGTGATACCTGCCCGAAAATAGGCCACAAACAGGGGAGGTTATACTAGATTTGTATCCTAACCTGAGCTTTACTGAGCTCTAATCACAATATTACTGCAGCTATCTATGACATGATAGGATACCAAATACCTAAGATGTGCTGAAATAGTGTTATTCGTGTTATTCACGATGAAGAATTAATACACAGAATGACAGCTGATCGTCAGGTGACGAATAGCGAACACTTTAAGACTACGCCATTACTAAGCCGACTTCAATCGCCATAACAACGAAACCTTCATCGCCAATAAATCTAATAATAATATTAAATCATTTCTAATTCGCAGCTCACCGCTGATGTTTCAGTCTAATCACGACCAACGGTTGTTCTCCAACAGTATTTGATAACGGAGAAGTGGTGTCATTGTTTTCGATGTTTGTGAAATGCACACCTGCAGCTGAGTTTATCTCTACAGTATAATGATATCGGGAATGGCTGAACTCTTTAGTTGGAAATAATACCAAGTCTTTAACCGGGGAAAGTGTTTGTGAGAAGTGCTTTACGATAGAGGCATGACAACGTGAATTCTCACTTACATGAAGCCACCGTATGGCTGGTATCTTTGATAGTTATTCACCATACTCATTTATATCAACAAAGATTTTTCACTCCATCAATTGAATGGTAGTAGGTAAATACACACTGAGCAGTAGGACTAAAATTTAATTATTTCTGTTGAGAATATCTATTATTTTATTTTGGATTAACTTTCAATAGAAAAATTGCATTAGAGTCTTGCTTTGTTATTCTTCTATAATAAGCCACTTATATCTCACAACTGTATCCTTTATGTATCAATTGAAACCCGATGTCGGTTGAGTATATATATATATATATATATATATATATATATATATATATATATATATATATATATATATATATATATATATATATATAAATAAAAAAGCTAACTAACAAGTAATATTCCGTGTAGTAAATATGTTAAAATGCTAAAATGATGCTTCAAATGATACTACGGTTATTCACCTTGTGTCTGTTGTATATGGTCGTGTGGAAGATGTCTGAGAAGTCTCCTAAATGACATATTCAAGACGCCTTTTGAATGGGTGGCATTAACCAGATGGTGCACATTTTGAGATGTCCTTAATATTGATTGAACAAGCCTTTCTATATCCCCAAACAGTTGAGTTAAATATGGTTTGGGGTTAAAAAAACCAATTTATTTTGGGGGTTTCAATTTTTTTTTAAATTAAATGTGTTTGTATAAAAAAAGTTTCCAAATTTCATTCTTTTTCGAAAGGATCGATTGGTTTTGTTAAATTTTTTTAGTTAATTGTAAAAGGGAAATTTTCCCACTTTTAAATCAAGAAAACTATGATAGGAATATTGTTACCTTGATGGGTCTTGATTGGGTAATATTACTAACATGATAAGATATGCGATACATTCTAACCGAGATGGGACATGGCTAGACGCAAGCTCTTCTCCGCATTACTCGCAATCTAATGTTTATAAGTTTGGATCCAGGCTTCTAGGAAGTCACGATTGTATCTGATTGTGGCAGATAAAAACACAAGCAAATGTTCAATATAGAAAACAAAAACAGCTAATTTTACAACGAACGAATGGTTAGTTTCATTGTCCAGTTATCGCATTACAAGTTAAAGTAGCAATCCAAACAGATAGCTATTTTAAAAAAAATTTAAAACTCAAATAGTGTCAGACTCTTCTAAATATCTACACCGTCTGTCACTTTTAAATGTTTTGGGTTACAAATTTATTTTCAAAACTTTTGTATTTTAATTGGATAAAGGGATATATATTGTACACCTTAATAACAATATCTTCTTTTTGAATTTGCTAATTTATGTATTTCCTTTGACGTTAACCTATCGATAAGAGATAGTTTTAATTATTTCTTCTGCAACAGAATATCCGTGAATACAAATAAACCATAATTTATTTGTATTATGCTTAGTCATAACTATTATGATTTAACAGCGTTTAGCATTTTCGTTGACAATACAAAGGGAAAATAACTCTGATCAATGGCCTTCTAAGTTCATTAGAATATAACTTAGAATATATGAATATATATCGCATAGAAATATCGTATTTTACAGGTTATATTTAAGGTTTTGATAACAGGTTTTGACTAAAGAACCGAAGTATATTTTGCTAACAGATATCTGACGGACATTGTATGGTTTATTGGAATGTTACAATTATGTGTACGTGTTACTTCCTTGTAGAAGTGCTAGCTTAATTATGTTTGAGAAACAGGCATTGGGGTTTAATAATCAAACTAATAAAGATTTCACTAAGGATTAATATTTGTTTTATTTTTCAGACTTAGAGTAGAATGAACTAAGCATATCAAGCCTTATTATGCGTATTTTTAAACAGTATATAGACCTAGTAAAAATATTCCAGTTTCCATTTCTGGTATTTTCAAATTGTACAAGAACTTACCTATTTCACGTACGATAGATGACTGGGCTTGAATTAAAAAGTTAAAATTAATAACTTTAAATCATATTAAGATAACGCTTCATATTTTATCCATCTCTCTCACGCAAACACACATTCATATGGAAATTTGCTTGATTCGTGACGTCATGTTTGGCATTAATCGTATCATGACCAGATCCAGACATGACCTTGCTGCTAGCTTTCTCCCGTTTGGTAACCAGGATCATGTCATTGTACTCCGATGTCGACTGTTTGTAGTGACTCTGTCATAGTTCCTCTGCTAGACACGTTATCATTGTCAGTACGAAAGCAATACATCATGAAGTATTTCTAAAAAGAGAAACATTTGTTAAATTTGACGATATACACCAAAGAAGAGGGAAGTAATCGGATACACCGCGCGCCAACAGTATGATACATATGCAGTTAATTGCTAACTCACAATTATAATCCTTATTATATTAAATATAAATAAAGAAAATAAAGTGGAAGATACCGAGCAAGTCAAGTACATATACCTCTGTCACAAGTTTCCAATTTATGTTGCGTTGAGTTGCATTATTTTGCCCAGCAGTATATTTGCGTGGTTCACTGCACACCCGAACTGTTGTCACTGTTGTGCCGCGGTGGCCTATTGTTTCACTGGGGTATGCTATTGTTAACTTTTGCGTCCTGCATTTTGCTGTGTCTAACTCCATCCTTGTAACGATTTATAAGGAGTTGATTTCGATGACACGCCAGCATTTATCCAAGGAAGCTAGCGGAGTAGTATGTTCACATATGGTTGTGAAATTTGCAGAACATTCTATGTGTATATGTAGCTGGTTGGAAAATGTTCGTGTGGACGCCAGAATTGACAGCATACCTCTGTTAACTATAGCGTGGGGGGGTCAGTTACTGTGTGCCTGTGATGTCAGCTACCGGGTCCTGTTAGTCAAGCTCATGTACCATTAATCGACGTCGGGATGTACCTGTCCTATGAGTTAATGTATGTCGGCTCTAAGTAATTAGAAATGTATGTATTTCGCTATATCAGTAGCTGCATCATAGTCGGTCGTCAAAACGTCAGTCGTCGGAATATATGTCATCGGAGTCGTCGTATCAGAGCTCACGTCGAGTCTCGTGTCAGTCGTCAGTGTCAGACCTGTAATCAGAACTGTGAGATGTGTACGAATGCGTATGAAGGCGATTAGTTAAGTTTTGATATGCCGTATTTTGTCGTGTAAATCATTATTATTGTATATCCTGTGTGCTGTTATTTGCATGTATGCTTGTAGCCGTATGATACAATCCGTCAATCAAGCGAACATCTTCACAACCTCCTATGACTGATCGTTTTATTATTTGAGATGTCATCGTGAAATAAATAGCTCTCACTGATTCGATCAACCTTCCATGATGAGAATCTTGCATGCATGGTTATCTTCAATATTTATACACTGTATATTCTAATGGCCAACTGATATTATATTGCGGTGGCTTCGTTCATGATTATACCTTAATCACATAAAATATGTCACGTGAAAAATAAATCTCATTATAGCTTCATATTATCAATGTCTTATTAACATTATTTTAAGTGTGGTAATTATCTACGTTATAGACAATATCCTCAGGTAAATAAATACCTGGCTAGTAAGTCATCTGATGTTTTACATATTCTTTGAATACACAATTACAACGTTATAATAAATAATACAAAATATATATACATCTTTTTCTATAATTCTGATAATGATGATGATGATGATGATTATGGTGAAGCAGCGAGGGTAGAAAATAAATAACAACGCGGACACACATAAACAGAGAATGTGGGAAGATAGAGAGAGAAGGGGGGGGAAGAGAGATGGAGAGAGAGAGATAGCGAGAGTTTGGTTACATCATATATCAAAGATCAGTTCAAAGGATTGCTGCTGTTTCTTTACATACAGATTTGCAAAGCTTATTCCAGACAAAGGAATTGTTTGAAACTCATCGTTTTATCTTACAAAAACAACTAAATATGAGAAATACAAACAATTAACGTACGTAAATCATTTCAACGTTAGCATGGCTATGCATTTACAAAATAAAACCTTTTGTAGTGAAAATTATACAGACAAAGTATTCATTTGTAGACAAGGTTAAATATCATTCAAGCTTTGTGAAGACATATCTGCTGTGTAACTCTAGTTAACATATTTATACAAAGAGTGGCCGTAAACCAGCAAACTTTCAGACATCTCAAATACAGCTAGACAGATACTCAACAATACTTCCTCCATCGAAGTATTAATTTTTTCCTCCGAGTTATTTTTAGTCCACAGCCTGAAGGTAAATTTATTTAATAGGGGCATATTTAAAAAATATACTTACCTTAATAATAGTCCTATTTTTATTTTTATCGTGTATTTGCTGATGGGATAAAAAACAGCAAATGCTTGTCTCTATTGTTCAGGGATTTTAAACGTGGCAGACGGTCTAGATTTTCAAAGTGACAAATATAAAATGTTATTAAACAGTGATATGATCGTGACGCATGTCATAATATCGAACAAACTGCCTCCATGCGATCTAGTCAAACTGTCCCAGTTATTGGCATCGGTTCTCTATTCACAACATATAGAGAGGCCTACAGACGAACATGCCATCAATATATACAAAAAATTAGGTCATGACTGGAAGGTCGACTATTGTCTTTAGTGTACACTTTATCGTAATAAATGGTAAAATAAAAATAGATTAGTAACATTTGTCATATGAATTTTTGTTTTGTTTGTCATAGAAATCAATCACCGACAATGAAGCTCGTTAAGATGCTCTAGGGTTTTGAATAAAATGGCGTGTATTACTTTCAGGTTTTGAGAAAAGAAATACTTTCAAATTTGTTATGCTTTATCTGTGAACGTTTTTTTTTTTACAGATCATTTACTATTTAATTATACAGATATGTGTTGGAAATCTTTGAAAAATGACTAAATAACGGATATCAACCAATTATGAAAACAAAGTTATATATATATAACCTCTGTACATGTATAACATCGTACATATACATTGAAATCGGCCAACAAGTACGTTAGGCTTATACGTTTATAGCACACTACTATAAAACACAGAAGAAAGGTTTTCTGCTTTAACCGAATTTCATAACGCAGCCTACCAAACATTGAAATCGGCAACAAGTACAAGGTAACGAAGCACAAGACTAAAAAACAATAAAGTTTTACGCTTGTAACGTTTCTAACACCTCCGAACATAATAACACAAAATCCCGTCATAAATCTGATCTACGGTAACTTTATTCTACAAACCTCCCGTATAATACCCCCCTTCAATATTTTGTTGTTTTATTACTAAAAGCCCACGACCAGTATTAGCTTTTAGTGGCCTTGAATAGCTGTTTTGTGATGACCTTGACCTGATACAAAACTAGGTTTCGTATGAAATTCGTTACACTCGGTCTATCTGGATCGGCTAAACAATCCGGGTTTAACATCGTGTGTGTTTTTTTTGTTTCTTTATCATAATTTGCCCACTTCCAATCCTTTTTAATATCAAAACGAAAGTTAATATTTTAGGATGACCTTCTAGATGAGCAGCCCGTTGCTAAACAAGGATAGTGTAATACATAATACACGTATGGTTGTATTACATTATAATTATTATAAATTAAAACCAGTAAATTAATTAATTAAAGAGTAAATCAAATTAGATAAATGCAGTTAATTTATTTGACGGAAGTGGTAGCTCAGCCTCATGATAACAGTGGTTGTTGTAGCGGCCAAAGATAAGTATTAAACTGAACAATATTATGACTATGATTTACATACCGAATCTGGATTTATATGGATATAATATGCTATGAGCAAGCATTGAATTATGTAATCCAGTATAATTCTGTGGGGAGTATACAACAAAGTGGGAAACTTTGCTTGACCTTCATACATACAATTCAATATTATAATTTCGATGACAAAAACATGATAATTATTTATCAGGGCGAAGTACTACCTTTCTAACAGTACCCAATAATTGTTTGTCAAGTGAATAATTTAAAGTGAAGTGGACTGAACTGTCATTATTATATATCCTGCAAATATTATTATATATTTAGATCTTCCTTTATTGGCATCTGATATGTACAAATCATTGATATATATATATATATATATATATATATATATATATATATATATATATATATGTTAAGTCAGGATAACTTGCTTCAGTGTTCAATTTCTGTAATGCTAATATGTGGTTAAATATAGGAAATAAAGTTAAACCGAACAAAAGTATATTGTTAATTATAAATACAATTGTTTAATCGTATCTTATTATAATTGATATTAAATATTTATATAGTTTGTTATGACATTATAGGTAAGTAATCGAATATTCTCTAGGATTTTCAACTTTCAATGGGAGAATATTTACATGAGGAAATCGAATACTCTCAAATTTAGTTTATGAATCAAAGTAAACCTTTGTACGCAACATGCTGCACTACATATTCTAGTAGTTTAGTTCTAGGTTTTTTAACAATTTTAGCAGGAGTTGTGGCATTCCTTTGTAACAGTCAAGTTTCCTATTATACAAACATCCCCCCCCACCCCCCACTCACACACACACACACACACTCACACACACACACACCCTCACACACACACACATGGTCACTGCTCTATTTCAGAGTCCCCTGCAGATATAGAGAAAGTGATCAAATGTAGTGGCACAGATTCATTGAATACCACAGGCCAATGATACCGATATGCTATGATATGATATGATACCAAATAAATGCGATATGGTGATGCTAAAATAGCGTTATTTGTGATGAGATATTCATAACGAGAGTGTCCTCACCTAATAAAAAGCGAACACTTCACGACTACGCCATTTCTAAACCGCATTCAATCGACATAACCACAAAACAGTCATCCTCAATAAATCTACTAAAAATAGTAAATAACTTCTAATTCAAAGCTCAAAGCTGATGATCGGGTCTTCTCACCACCTACGGTAGGCGTCCAACGGTATTTAATAAAGGATAAGTGGCATCGTTGTTTTCCGTGTTTCTGAAATGCTCCCATGCTAGCAGAGTGTGTCTCTATCTAAGGTATAATAAAGACTGATATTTCCAGTTTGTTGTTGTTTGTGTAGTTTTGGGGATTTACCCCCAAGCTGTCGCTTGCTGAGCACATTTTCAGTCGGCTGATCGATCGCTGTATTACGAAACTCTTTATTTTGACATAAAACCAAGTGATTAATCGGTTAAAGTGTCTGGGAGAAAGGTCCCTTGAGATAGATGACAACGATAAATGTCATTTCCATGACCCCACCTGAATGGTTGGTGTTTACCGAAATTGTCAGCACTTTGGACCAAACACTCTTAATATCAACAGAAAGACTTATCTCTATCAAATGACCGGCAGTAGGTAAATAACACTGAGCAGTAGATCAAAGATAAAAACAATTATGTTGAGAACATCTATCACTATATTTAGGATTAACCTCCCACACATGCACCTTTAAGGACAAAGGAAATCCCATGAATCCCACTGTGTTCAGTGTTGTTAATAAAGTATTACACAAAAGTCAGACTTTCCTTCCAACATCATCAACTCAAATAAAGATATGGCCTATTAGTTTAATAACTTTCCTGTCAAAAAATATTAAATATACATGGTGGGTTCCCTTCCAACACCTTATCACAGTGGAAGCCATTGGTAGAACAGTCCTGTATATCCATGATAGATACATTTCAGCCATTAATAATTAATAGAGACTGGTTTCAGATAGTTGTTGGAAATGCCTTCAATATTTTATGCGCAGTTGACCATATTAGTACATAGCTTGAGAAGCCCGTTTACAAAAATAATTAATAAATCGTTATTTCTGTGTATTTTCCCAATATCCATTAAGGCTGCCCCTTTAAAACCATTAATAAAAACACAGTATTGACTGTAATATTCTAAACAATGACAGACTTGTTTCAAGTCTTACATTTTTATCTAACGTTATAGAAAGGGCAGCTGCTTTCCATCGAATCGAATATTTAATCAATAATAACCTTAATGAATCACTACAGTCTGCATATAAAAGTGATCTGAGCATTGAAAGAGCCTTTTATCGAGTGAAAAGATTCCCTGGGTAAAATGGCATGTTTGGTCTGTCAGGCAAGGTGCATGAATGATTTCAATCCTTTCTGAAACAACGCTCCCAGAAAGTGTATATTCATAGTATTTTATCTGACGTTCTTTATTTGTTATTTGGTGTATCACATGGTTCAGTTCTTGGTCCTCTGGTTTTCACAATGTATACCCGTTCTTTTGGGATCATTGCGCTGCGATATGGGGTTAAATATCACTTGTATACTGATGACACACAGGTGTATATATCACTGGATCCTGACAATGAGTTAAATTTCTCGTCTTCCTTGATGAATTTAGAACATTGTTTTTGCTGATATTCGTCTATGGAAGACCCAAAACTAAATTATAAAAACAAATATTATATATTTTGCATCATCTCGTTGTGTTAACCCCCTAAAGATACCAATATTACAGATGGGTGCATCTTCGATAACCCCTGATGGGTCAGTACAAAATCTAGGGGTTATTTTTGACCAATGTATTAACATGTATGAGCATGTCACATCAGTATGCTGAGCTGCCTACTACCATCTTAATAACATCCACTGTTTAAAAGTATTCCTGACACAAGAAAGCTATTGTAACTGCAGTCAATGCCCTTGTTGCATCTCGTATAGACTTTTGAAACCCCTGTTAATGGATTATCTGATTATACCATCAATCGCTTTTAGCGAAATCAGAATAGTGCAGCTCTCATACTTTACAAATACTCGAAAATATGATCATATTACCCCAATTCTACCTGTTAGATAGCGTATTTATTTCAAGATTTTATTTTTAACTTCTAAATCTATTAATGATATGTCACTTGAATATCTGTACGACATTAGAAGGTCATCTATACAAATCAGGTCATCCAGTCAGATACTAATATATGGTCTTCTGTCTTGGATTAAGTTATATGGTGATTGTGCGTTTAGTGTTGCAGGCCCCAATTTATGGAATAGCTTGCCGACAGATATTACAAATCAGTCGTCTCTTATAAAATTTCAATCCGTTCTACAAACATTCATGTTCAAGGTCGCTTTCACAAATACATAATAATTATATTTTAAATATCTTATAGGGTTTGGTATACATTATGTGGGGTATTATTATATTACATATTATTTGTACAACACCTTTGAACGGCTGGTAAGGACGCTTTATTAAATGTATATTATATATATATATATATATATATATATATATATATATATATATATATATATATATATATATCTTTCATGATCTTTATTTAAAATCACAAGTAATGCAAGCTGAGTATTCTACTCTGGGTGGCATATGGCTGGGCCCAGTTCTTCTTCAACTAACTGAAATTCTACTTTTAGTAGTGTATATGAGGTCGTTGAATAGTCTTTATATGATATAACATTCGTAAATCTCGACACAACAAGAGTTTCATATAGATGATACAATATTAACTATTATGCTAGCGTATATAAGTAGCATAACATTATTAGTATTGGCCTGATATATAAACGTAAAATAGAGGAATTAACAGTTTTATTAACAATAATATTGACACTAATATTAACAGTAAGTATTAGTTTCATGCATAAACTAATACGGTCGAAGCAATTACAACAATCAAAATTATTATTTAAAAATACACAACTAATTGATAATTTGATCAAATCTAGATAGTGTCAAACAGTTATATGTATCTACGGAGAGACGAGGGCCAATATTCAATCCCAGTGCAAAATTCAATCCATGAAGATTTACTATCGAGGTGAACTAATGAAAGTTGCATATTTGACTTTAGATGAATAAGCCGAAATATGCCAATGACACGACACTATTTCAATCAGAATTAAATATTATTCAATTCTCTTTTCAATTTTCAATAAACCGCAGTTTTAATTATTCAGTAAAATATGATACATTTTGGTTAGATCGAGCCCTAGACATTACAATTTGCAGGAGCTTAACACGGCAATTGATAAACTGCAAGTAGAACGAATGGGTAATACCTGTGATAAAAGGTATCCTAATGTCATAAGAGGATAACAGATGAATAGCTCGCATGATAAAATCACCTTTTCCGTGTTACTATAAAACCTTGAGTACGGATGTCGACCATTTGCATTTGTATTCCGCTGGGAGGTTGTTTAGGTAGAGGCCCCAGTACACTGCTTTTCCCGGGGGGTCTATAATGATGTTAAGATGGCTCTGCCTAAAGGAATGGTAATAGGGAATTGTGAGATAGTCATAGCGAAATAAATAAACGTATCTCGGTGTGTATGGCCATTAGGTGATTATAATTGGTCATGAGATAGCATTAAACATATAAACCAGCCTGTGTAGGTGTGTTACTAGCCTGCTAAAAAGTCGGTGTCTCTTGCATGACCTGGCTAGAACAACGAAACATTTTTTAAGAAGTCGATTAATCGATTGTCGATATTAGATGGTACGTCGGAACGTAATTTTGTTCCATTAAGAGGCATTTATAATGGAGCTAAATTAGTCCCAGATAAGATTGTGTCAGAATGTGGATTTTTCGCATAAACGATGTCTGCAATAGCAGAATTTATCTGTATAACTGTATTATACGTATCTCGTGTCTTGTGTTTGCATAATAAACTATATCAGAACGGTTGAGAACAATACACACTCAATCATATGTATAACATTCCCTAACTGTCTATCTGCGAAATTGAGGCTCACTTTGAAAATCAATATTCGTATTGATGAACGGCATAAATGACTTTACCTATGTTTGTTTAATCAGTATCCGCAGTTGTCTTAATCTTCCCCAAACCAATGGTACGAATCGTATTTATGACATAACTATATGTACAATATGTGCCATATGTACATCCACCCATAATATTAGACGTCCTAATAGACCTAAATATACATTAGTCCATATAAATAGCATTTAACTTATCTGATAAGACGATATATTGTCCTCATTATGGCACTACCTAGCATGGGTAGATAACATATGGATGATTAATGTAGTTGTTATAGCTAAATATGTTCTTTATTGGGGATTAATTGGTGTATGTAAATAGTGACCTTATTATAGAGATCAGATCCCCCCTCTTGGTAAAAGTCTTTTATCTAATTGAATCAGCCACGAATAGCAACATGACAAACCATCCAGGATATGCCAAGAATCTCCCACACTGGTGAACTAGAAATATTAATATCCGATATGACACACAACTGGAAAGGTGATGATATATTTCTTGGATGTGTTTCTAGCAACATTTGACAGTATTTTGACATCTGAATGTAATGTGTATAGAACGTCATAAAATATTAACTAGTTGTTAACATCGACTGTCATTGTTACCTTTTGGAAAGATTCATTCCTTTGTGCCGGCCAAGAGTTAGCATAATGCAAGGATTGTGCAGTTTGTTGTAGCTCTTTCAATATTCACATTATCTCTTCTAATAAATGGCTCTACAATTAAGCACAAATTTACGGATAACATATTTATTGTTGTTTTTTTTTTTCAATTATGAGAAGATAACCTTTAACAATCGCTTATTGTTTGAACATGCATTTGTTTATGGCTGGATTATTTTAAAGATTGTTGTTTTTAATATTGTTGTTTGCGGGATACCTTTATATACATAATACACTAAGTAACCCGTGCAACCGATAGAGGGGATGTTGCAAAGTCAAAGGTGAAACATCCTTCTGATATTATCGGGCCACAGTTTGAACTGGGATGCAATATATCTGTGACGAGATTTGCAACCACTTAGACTATGAAGCACCCCTTATATTTAGATTAATGAGATAATATATAAACTATCAGTAACTCTCTGTTGTATTCGAACTGGGAAGCATCCGGTTTCGACTTCGATAATTAATCTTAATTGCTAATACATCATATGCCAGGTTAGGGTATGTTCACATGTGTTTCTTATTACTTCATTTTCCTATTACTTATTGTGTTTATTTATCAAAATATTTATTTTGGTTTCTGGCGGATTGTATTCTACATGAAATTGTATCATATGCCATCAACTTTGTTCTCCATATCGTCATCTGCAAAAATGGATAAAATTGCATATACATAAATCTGTTTACGCAAAAGGTAATTTGGCGTTTGAACATTCACTTAAACTGTCATCACTTGTCTAATGCGTTTCTTTCAGTCTGCTAACAAACAATTTTACTCAACAAACACCGCTCTACTAAAGGTTCATAGCGAGATATCACTAAACATGGACACAGGAAAGGTCACAGCACTAACACGTTTAGAATTATCTCTAGCTTTTAACACCATTGATTATTCTGTTCTTCTAGATCACCTCTCAGATTGGTATGGTATATCAGGTACAGCACTTACCTGGATCCACTCATTCTTAATAAATAGGTGTCAATCAATAAAAATAAGAAACGGTTTTCGAAGGCAGTACCTTTGTTTTGCCGTGTTCCCTGTGGCTCTGTTCTTGGACCACTACTGTTTACTCTGTATACCACACCACTAAGCTCACTTATTCACAGCCACGAATTATGCCACCATTTATATGCAGATGACACCCAAGCATACTTATCTTTATCTACAGCAGACACATATCTTTCCCTTAAACAACTTGATGACTGCCTCACTGATATCTCTGGCTGGATAACAAACAATAGACTTAGAGTCATTTCCAACAAAACATATTTCATCATTATAGGTACATCCAGACAACACAGCAAACGTACTCGTTTCTTCGATACGAACATCCTTAATCATAGCATCACACCATCAGACACGGTACGTAATTTAGGTGTTACATTTGATAGCAAATTTAATTTCAGAAAACATATATCTCTAACATATCTCGTGACCTTCGCCCTATTCGGCGCTATGTTTCTCTCTCAGTCGCCAAAACTATTGCCAGACCACTCATTACTAGTTGATTATTGCAGCTCTCTTTATAATATTGCATATAAGGATATTCTAAACCATCACTGTGTTCGGAACTGCTTAGCTAGGGTTGTCAGACTGTCTCCTCGGTTTTCCCATTCTGTTCCACTTCTGAAATCTTTTCACTGGCTCCCTGTTCGATATAGAATAATTTTTACACTCTGCACAATTACCCATCAAACACTTTCTTGTGGAGAACCTACATATATAGTTCCCATGTTTTCTTTAGCACCCAAGCCCACAGAACTCTGTTCATCTGGTTTTCACTTTTTGTACGTTCCCAGGGTTACAACTCATGCCGGGACTCATGCTTTTTAAATTGTTGTCCCTACTCTTTTAAATTCACTTTTTGAACTGATTAAGTTATCAAATAGCATAGTTTATTTCCCTCATCATTTGAAATCTGATCTATTCAGACCCGCTTATCCTTCCTAACTTTCCTTTCCATCTGATCATTGTTGATGAACTTTGCATCGTACCCGTACTATGAATTTTCCCAACCCCTGTACTAGGTGTGCCATTGAGCTCGATTCTTTTCGAGGATATAGGCCCTATGAATTACAATTTATATTCAATAAATTCATTAAGTGTTCGTGCAATTCGTTTAATATTTTTATTTTAATGAAGATCAATTTGTTCACATTTATTGGTGAATGAAACATAGGAACATATACTGATATTCACATGAGCAGACTCGCACACACGCCGACACACTCATGTTCATGCATAAGATTTTTGTTGGTAAAATGTGTAGGTATGATTGTCTGCACGTTATAGTGTATATATATATATATATATATATATATATATATATATATATATATATATATATATATATATATATATATATATATATATATATATGAAACAAGATAGAAGTATATAAATAGTTTATATGAATTTAAAAAGTACAAAATAAAAGGAAATAAAGAAACAAAAATGTGATTAAATAGTTTAAAAAACAGTTCAGCAAATAAAGGTTTTCTGAATGCTGACCTTGATAAGAAGACTACAACAATGTCTACATTGTTCTGTCCCGTCGTCTCACTCTCAACAACGGGTCATGACCTTCCCCGGTCATCCGTAGAACATTTGTTATTCAGCTTTTCTTTATTGGCGTCATGGCCATAATATATTCCATGAGACGTCATTATGTGAAATTCTCCACTTGTTCTCCACATTTGTTTGTTGTAGATCTTGTCAGGATACAAGCGATACATCACAGTAGTTAATTAGAATCAGTAAATATAACTCTTACTTTATTGTTGTCAATTATCCGTAATACATCAAGAAATTATTGAATCAATAAAATAATGAACCCAAAAAAAGGAATAAAATAAATATGGAATAAATGTCCGAAGGAATGCCAGAATCAGTGAATTAATAAATTAATCATCGCAGTCGTGGCTGACGCGAATACATATACTGAATCACTGACTCGCTGACCAAAATATTTGATTGAAAGGTTCATTCACTCACTCACTCACTCACTCATTCACTCACTCACTCACTCACTCGTTCGCTCGCTCGTTGACTCACTCGCTTATTCACTCGCTCTCTTACTCACTCATTTACTCACTCACTCACTAACTTTCTTGCTCACTAATTATCTCGTTCGTTCGCTGTTTCTACTCACTCACTCACTCACTCACTCATTATCTGACTAACTGACTAATTGACTGAATACTCAAATGACTGACTCACCCACTCACTCACTCACTCACTCACTCACAAACGTACTCAAAACTTCGCTGACTCGCTAACTCGCTTACTCCCGCTCTTACTCACTAATGCATTAACTAAATCAATCAAACAACCAATCAATAAGTCAATCATCCAATCAGATTCTTGTCAATCAGTATATCCGTTAGTTAATCAGTCCAAGAAGCTTATGTTGAACTAATACGTTAAGAGTAATCCGAGTTTTCAATTATATTTTATATGGTCATATATATTTCTATCGAATTCACGAATGGCTATTACTTGTGCACTATGCACATATCAATAACAAACCTTCAACAAGAGAAATGACCTAGTACATACCATTAATAGTCAGGTCAATATAGTATTTGACCCCAAACAAATTGCAACAAAAGGTTTTTTTGGTTTTAAAAAGAAAAAGAAAAAAGTTTCCCAAAATCGGACCCCCGGAAAGTGGTTAATTTACATAATTTCAAGATGGCGGAACCCACAATTTCTATGTACAGAAAACATTTTTATGAAACATTAAATCAATTTGTCAATAATGCACATGTGAGATATCCCATTTAAGATATTTCTACATTGAAAATAATCTGACATCATGTGTCGTGGCGTCATGTGACGGTCGTGTCATGCCAATGCAATGGATGAATACGGTATCGGTTCTGTAATTATATATCACAGTTATCAGTGTCATCCAGGTCAGAATCCATGTATGGTGGTGGGTTGAAAGGGTTTTCACGTGATTCAATTTGTGGCTGCCCAAAAACTGATGTTCAGGATAACCCATATCATCGACAAGAACAACGTCTTGAGGTAAACACAGTCTAAAAATGACTACGACCAACTTTCAGTAGACTGGCATTTCCAACCCCAGTCTGGTGCATTCAGATTGGTTATCCCTAACCATGTCATGATTTGTTAATAACATCTCAAGGAGTGGACTTTTGTTGCCGACGCAGTAGGGGGGAGCCGTTCTGGAGTCACAACGCTTGTTGCATAAACAACCTTCTTTCTTAGTACACTATGCATCAAACTGGCTCTAGGTTATCCGGTGGTTTTCCACCGAAGAGCAATACCATGGCTTTGTACCCATTCTGTTCTATTGCATCACATGTTTCGCCAGGGTTAGTAAAGCAAGGTACATATTATTCTATATCTTTATCATCTTTGACAAATTTCTAGAAGTTGTGTCACATCCTGTGAAAGCAAGAATGAACAGCATGTGAGGGCAAGGGGCCTACCCAACAGGAATGTTAATTGAATCACCGATGGACGCAATTTTGTCATATTTGTCCACACCAACAAGCAGGAAATTCTGACTTTAAACATCCCCCACCCCCTTTAGGCGCTTTTGAAGTAATCACGTAGCATTTTTGATGTTTTTCTCTCATTGTGTCAATGTCAGTAAGGCTGTCTCCTTCAGTTACATATTTTGTCATTTCAGTTTCTCCTAGAGTTATTGGCAGAACCATGCTCAAGTAAATAGCCCCTCATCCAGCTCACAAGATCCGATATTGTCAACTATTCTTCGTCATTTCTTTCGAGATGTTCACACATTCTCAAAACAGCCTGCTGCTAGTCCTCATTCTTAGGTCGACCCAATCTCTTTCGTTTTTCAGTTGGTCCCGTTCTACATAGCTCACGGATGTCTCGCCCAGTTCTAAAGTTTGTGCTACATCGTGTATGATAAATACAATCTGCAACATGGATATCGTTCCCAAAATACTTAATTTGGCCCTTGACTGTGTAAATGCCCTAATGTCCTAATACAGTCTGAGGAAACAAATCAGATAGAAATTCGCTTGTAGGATCATCGTGACCATGACTACCCATAACAACATTTTGTGCACGGAACAAGCAGTCTGTTTCGTTTTTTTGTAGAGACCCGTGCTAACTGTAGCACTACTCTTTTTTTATTGGTGAAACTGTTCCCTGACTTTGGCTTAGAGCATGTTTGATGTCTTTCGTATTTGTCTATTTTAATAAAGTGTATGTACCTTTTGTCCGACTCATCCATCTACATGCTCCTGACATTGCCTCCTACTTGATTCATTGATCGTATCAGCACCTTTCTGGAAGAGCTTGGAAATGTTTCTCTTGTCATCATCACCAACTTTTTTTGCATATGGGATAAACCTCCCCATTGGTCTCGGTCTCACATGCACTCATTCTAGGTGACTTTATCCATAGCATAAAGGTAGTCTCTATCTATACGCGCATTGAGTCCAAATATATTATCTTCCTGATAATTAACTATTACTGTAGAAGGTGACAAAGATTAATGAATAATCAGCACCCCATATACTAATAGCATGTGAAACGAAGTACACATGGCGTAAAATAAGACATAAGGAACCCAATTTTAAAGTGCTTATGCTGTAATGCTTTCCTTTTGGGACTTACCTGATGTTTCTATGATATTAACTGGTAGCTTATATGCACTTTATATACACATTGCCACTTGTAAACATGTCATTTTGAAGAAAAATTAAAACAAATTGGAAAGCATGGCTTAATAATTTTGTTTTATGTTAATTAGACATTTATAGATGGCAGCACTCAAGTGTATGGAAGGCTAAACAAAACAAGTGCCTGACTTTCCTTTGATCTCCAAAGAAATCAGCAAAGGACATTCATTGCTTCATGAAATCGCATCATACTTCAGTATGAACAGAATGCAATAATAAGACTAAGAAAATAACACATCTGATTTATTACATAACAGTCAGTGCTTAACAGTTACTCCCAAATATTCATGAAATGGCTTGGGGTTAATGGTGAAGGATAATATCGCTAGGAAAAATCAGTTTCTTCATTTAACCTGGACATCTAATGATGGTTAAGTGTGCATCAGGGCATCGTCGCGACATACATGTCGTCATTTTGACGTCATTATGACGTCATAGGATATTGATTTGGTATATTGGTACTATATTACTATATGTGCGTATGACATTTGTGGGATGTAAATTGAAGCACAAAACTATTTCCAGTACATTGAAGTTATGCATATTTACCACCTTCCCGGGGTTAAAGTTTGGGATACTTTTTTTCTAGAGGTCTCAATGACCCAAATAACTATGTATAACTCAATACCCTTTTGTTGCAATTATTTGGGGGTTAGGGCTTTATTTTCCATGTATTGAACTGACGATAATATCATAAAATGAGAATCTATCACAATAGCAATGTGAGTGATGACGAACTTTAATCATTTGGGATGAAACATCAAAGTGGAAAAGGATCAGACTTGAAGTGAGTTGTAGGCATAGTACAGAGACTTGACCTTTATTAAGCTGTCTCATCATAAAATGTAATTTACTATTTATGTTCCGGGATGGCCATTACAGCTTAATGATATAGTGATGCAGTAGCATTTGGCACACCTTCAGTTCAAATTGGAAGGTTATCGATAGTTGTCAGTTAGGCTCGTGCGATTGGCAATTATATATATGAATTTCTTTCCATCTTGATTTGGCGAATCTATAATTATTATCAAATAATATCTTCTGTCCCGACTTTTCTTTCATCTTTCATTTCCACCAACGCTAGACTGGTGTGATTCTTTGAAGAGGTATCTTGATAGAAAGTGTTGCTTGCCTAGCTCTAATAGCTAATATTGCAACAGTCCCCTGTCACTAAATTTGTCCGTATAATTTCTCTGAACAATTGTCACCAAGAAAGTCGATTGTGTTGTGTGAAGTCTGGATTCAGACATATCTGGTGTGACTAAACACTGTCCGTATTATTTTTCTACACGATAGGGAATGAGTATGCACCTGCAATTCTATATCGTGTATGTATCAGCATTTACTAATAGAAATTAGTACTTAACATGTATATACATTCAGCATATGAGGTAGGAAATAACATAAACAAAATTATATATTTATATGGTATATGTTTCTACAAAATATGAATATGGCAGTGTTACCGCGCTAAGTAAATAATTAAAGTATTAATTACTTATGTGGCGTGATATAAAAGTTTAAAATGCACTTCAATGTCGGTGTAATATTATCCTAGTTAATTGCATTAATGTATTACAGTCTGGTGTAGCATGATATAAAAAGTTAATTACACTTTGAAGAAACTGTAGGTGATAGATGCATAAATTATATTAAACAGTTATGTAATTGTGACACCTGTCATAAATCTTTGTGTTGCTTATCAGAGAAATCCATCAAAGACGATAAAGCGTGTTGCGAAATATTTTGGATTTGAATAATATGATGTGTCTTAATTGCAGCAGTTTTCTTTTCTTTGTAAGCATCTTAACAAATGAAATAACATTAAATTGATGTTTTAGTTAAGGTATGTCAATAAATAAATTAATAAATAAAAAAATCATTCATTTCAGAAAATTAACCAAACAAATTAACAAACTAAGTTATAAATATCCTTTATACATATATGACTACAAACATAAAGTAGGAAAATAACACACACCAACACAGGCATATATCCTGTTTAAATCCAATTATGCATTTAAACAATATTCAGTAACCGTCTACCAGTAACATCAGCTACAACAAAAAATAAATAACTATAATCATTCATGGTGTATTATGTTCCGTTAATTTAACTTCAACATAATGCCGAAAGGTGACTCTCGGAACATTAATCATCCAAGCCTTTGATATAATACCTCAATAGAGCTTGTTCTATTACGAAAAAGCCAATACCAGTATTACCTTTCTTCTGGCCCTGAATATATGTTTTGTGATGACCTTGACCTGCTACAGAACTGGGTGTCGTATGAAATTGGTTACACTGTGTCCATGAGGGTCGGGTAAACAATCCAGGTTTAATATACTAGGGTTTTTTCTGCTTCCAATCATATTCAATGTTAAAACACAGTAAAAATGTTAACATGACCTTCTACACTCTCTCTCTCTCTCTCTTTTTATATATATATATATTTATTATTATATATATATATATATATATATATATATATATATATATATATATATATATATATATATATATATATATATATATATATATATATATATATATGAATCTTTATTTAACAAACCATGCTATGCCACATTGGATAGACACCAATTTAACACCATGCTTACATCTGTAGCCCGATGATCAGAAAACTAACAGTAACGTGATATACTTTTTACCAAAGCCACGTGTGCGATTCTTAATTAAAAATTCAACCGTAAATATTTTTACACAAATTTCGCCATTTCGATTAATTTTACAATGATGATCGAGTTAATTAAGCTAAGTGGATGATAGCAGTAGGAAATGCAAACCAAAACACGCCTTTGTCCCTTTGACTATAATTTACTTCTATAACACAAAATGAAGCCGGTTAATGCAAAGTGTCATCACAGTCTACATTTAATCTTACGATCAATTTTCTCTGCTTGTAACATTTCTAAGATGAAACATAATCGATGTAAAATCCTCGGAAAGATAATGTTGACAATAGAGAAACAGATGTTCTTCTAATTGTTGAGAGAATGCCGGACAGAAAATGTCAACTTCAGACAAGTGTGTCATTTGCCGTGTCCTATGTATTAATTTATTTATAATATCAGTAGTTTTACAACAACAAATGAGGCTAGTCTACGGTATTTACAGGACTAATTTAATAAACAAATAAACAAGCAACCAGAAAAACTAAATTCGTTATTCTAATTTCGATGAATAAAAACATGATAATAATTTATCAGGATCAAGTGGTATTATTTTTCAGTCCAGTAATTGTTTGTCTATTTAATAACTTTAACTTGGCGTTCACTGCACTATCATTATAATGTCATCTGCATATATGTTATACAATTCCTTATCATGACATTCAATATATATATATATATATATATATATATATATATATATATATATATATATATATATATATAATATATATAGTGTTAAATTACGTAATGGTATTTTGAGGCTAAACATAGGAAAAAAGACCGAAACCAAACGAAAATAGACATCTAATAATTAATACAATTGTTCGAGCCTATCTCATTGTTATTGACATTAACGATTTATTATGACTTTGATTGGAAGAATATTTTCTCATGAAATCGAACACAATCAAACACTCTAATCCTTATTATAAATCGAAGGCTAATACAACTAAAGGGAAGGAAATATTACAGCTGTTAAATCCGTCGTTAATGAATAGGAGAGGAGTTTAGTACACAACACGCTGTACAACATAATTTAGTAGTATAGCTAACCTGTCGTAGGTCATCTTACATTTCCAGCGAGATGTGTAGTATTTCCTTTGTGACGGTTTGAATTAAACACACACGCAGCCATTCACGCACACATATGTACTTAGCCATGTACACATACTCACACGCGCAACGACACACGCACATACACACACACACACACACATATATATATATATATATATATATATAGAGAGAGAGAGAGAGAGAGAGAGAGAGATGTGTGTGTGTGTGAGTATAACTCACATGAGACATGGTGGTCAAGAGTAACGACTGCAAAAATAGGTTACATACATAGAGAAGTGTTATATTAGATTCAAACTCTGACCTGGCAGCTTGCAATATAGAGTTCTACCCATTGTTCTATTACATCGTCCCCTGTTGATGTATAGGTATCGAGAAAACGTAGTAGTCCAGATTGTTGAATGCAGGAACAGAGCGATATGATATGATTTGATATAATACTCAATAACTGGTCTTTGCTGAAATAGTGTTAATCGTGGTGGGGCATTCATAAACGCAATAGCTGCTGGTCCTCAACTAATGAAAATTCTACACCATTTCTAAACCGACTTCAAACAACATAACAACGAAATCTTCATCCCCAATAAATCTACTAAAATATTATATCATTCCTAATCCAAAGCTCATCGCTGATACTTGGATCTAATTACGACCTACGTTTGGTGAACAACAGTATTAGATAACTGACAAGTGGTGTTGTTGCTTTCCATGTTTGTGAAATGTACACCTGCTAGTAGAGTGTATCTCTCTCCATGATATAATAATGTCGGCTATTTTCAGTCGGGTGGCGGAAGGTGTTTGTTCTTCTACCGATCGCTTTTTATTACGAAGCTCTATACTTGAAAATAACAGCACGAGTTTAACTTCTGTGCCGAGAGGCTGTCAATCTGGAATTAAACACGTCCAGTGTCTGTTGAACGCTGTAGTGTGGGAATTGTATGTCAGAAGTGGATTGAGGTAGAGGCATGACAACGTGAAATGTCGCATTCGAGACGTCATCTATATGGGTAGTACTTATCGAAATTGTCAGCACTCTAGGATTTTGTCAATATTGATTGGCCAAAATACTTGTACATATGAACAAAGTAACTTCACTATAACAAGTGACCGGCAGTAGGCAAATACACATAATAGAACTAAGATCCCATTATTTCTGTTTAAGACATCGATTGTTTTATTTTGGGTTAGCTTTCAATAGAAAGACTGCCTTAAAATTATCATCTTGCTTTCTTATTCAACTATATAGCATTTATATCTCACAGCTCTGATCACATGAATCCTCAACCATGTTAAATGCATGTCTGTATGTGTGTGCGTTTGTGAGGATAAATATAACATATAGTGGCACTGACTTAGAACATCAACATCTAAACATGCTTTGAGATCTATACCTTCATAAATCTAAACAACATGTTCTACACTTACACATATATATACATGCGTAGACCTATACGAGCGATACTCATCAGCCTGTTTGGCACAGCTAATCCGTTTTTCGTACCTGATAAATAAATTTCGTACCAGGAAAACGTCTACACGCAAGCTACGTACAAAAGTGGAAGCACGTACACAAATACCATTCCGCACTATTTTCTGTGGCTCAAAAGAAACCTATACATAATAACATTTCGACATCCCAGATGCTGACCTAAGCTTTATTCTGAGTTCGAATCAAGAAACAAATACTACCTATATCAAGCATATCAATAGAAGTCCACAGGTCTGGCGTCGCAAGGTGTTCTCTAACCAGAGTGAAACGTTAAGCCTTTTATTGGCAACCGGTGCTTCAGCCAATATAACAGTTTGCTGAACATGTGATAGATAAGGTGTACGGAGTAACTACCTACACATGGAAGCAGTGAAGTGACTTAGCTCAAACAACAAAGTAACAATACTGCACAATGAATTATTACTGGACTATAACGAAATATCGCCTCAAATCTGAGTAAATACTGTGATTTAATCAAACCCAACAGCTAATCCTCATACCTTTAATACATTGCTTAGTGAACGTTCATCCGCGCTATCGTGTTTGGTGAAGATCTCTAACTCATTTAATCCCACACTATGGCTCAGCAAATGAGGACAAGAATATATACATATCTATAAATGTGCATACACATACTGACTGATACAATAAATGTTAAAGATCAATTTCTTTCAATTTTGAGTGTGTGAATGTGTGTTTTAGCAGTATGTAATAAGGCATAGGCACAAAACACAGATATCAAATTCAGGACGATTCTTCATGGGAATTAATCCAGTGTGGCTACTTTTCATGCTGAGACATTTGTTATGTTTCAACAGTCCCATAGGTTGTGCTATGATTCATATCATGTGAAACAAATGCATTAATCTAGTATGTTTACCTTTTAGTTACTTAATTGACTGGTTATAATTTGAAAAACACCTTTAACATTACAGCCACGATGGTTATCATCTAATACAGTGTTATTACTTTAGCAGTAGGCTACTCATCTAGATGGTCAACCCAAGATAGTGCCTGTGTCTGTGACATTACAGATGATTGGAAGAAGGAATATTATGATACAGAAACAAATAAAAAACAGAATATTAAACCCAGGTTATTTACAAGATCCTGATGGACACAGTGTAGCGAACTTCATACGACGCCTAGTTACGAAGCAGGTCAAAGTCATCACAAAACAGATATTCCGAGCCAGAAGAAAGGTCTTCGCCTTTTAGTAATAAAAGAAGAACTATTGAAGTATTATATCTGAGGCTTGAATGATAAATGGCCCAAGGATCGCATTTAGGTATTATATAGCAAGTACACTAAGGACATGTAATACACGAACAGTTGTTGTTACTTGTTTGTTGTTGTAGTTGATGTTACTGGTAGACACTTGGTTAAATACAGAAAATCTCTCTTTTGTGCATTAAGATAGTGTGTTTCTCTTCAGTTTTTGCCGGTGCGCGTGTCTAGCAATTTCCTTGTCTATGTTTGTCGGCATATATTTATAAAGGATTTCTCTAAATTATTTAGTTAGTTTGTTTGTTGGTTGATTGTTCTCCTTAATTGATTGATTTGTTTTTATTGATGTACTGAAAGAGTTCAAGAACATATCTGAACCAATTCCATGTTATTTCATTGATGACAACGTTTAAAGGAAAACATTTAGAATCCTTGAACAGTAAACATCTGGTGTTGTTTTACGCGTTAGAAAATACAAGATTAACAAAAACAATATGAATATTTTAAGAGAAACATATTTTAAAATATATGCCTTTATTAAATGAAATTTTCAATGGAAAGCTTCTGGACGCCGGGACGATATGCACTTCGAATTTACCTACCGGCCGTGGACTGGAAATAACTCTGAGAAAACATATTACCTCAATGGAGGAGGATGAAGTATTGTTCGGTGTCCACCTGTAATTGAAATGTCTGAAATGTTACTTGTTTACGGCTGCTCTTTGTACAAGGTGAGTTAAATGGGTCAAGCGACTTCCAAGGGAATCAGCAGATCAGGATTCAAACCCTATTACTAGACGAACGTGGCCATCCGCGATACCGGTTATGCGATGGAGAATCCCTCACTGGAAAGTGATAACCAGACAAAGGAAATTGACAACCGGATACAGGATATTGACAACCAGACACGGGATATTGACAACCGGCTACATGATATTGACAACTGATTAAAATAATGCTCGGGGATTGATTATGGTAATTCACAATTGTATAATTTATAAAACAAGTGAACGATTAGCAACACGACAATAGAGAATCGTAGAAGAATATTAATACATTTCGGAAGAAATCGATCAATTTCGTCCATAAAGAAATAACAGCAACCAACTAACCAGCTTAAAACAGACAATAGATTGATGATTAAAACCAGCCGAATAAATCACCTGTTAGAGCAGACTGAGAATCTGCCTTTTCGTTTACATTTTCCAAAATATATCAATGGTTATTTCCCTAACACTAAAATCATATTTCAACTATTAAAAGATTTTATAAAACCAATAAATATTATCAGGTAATCTATGTTTGAATTCGCAAATTCGCATAGAACTATTTCCAACTATATTTAACTAAATGTATGGTATTATCTTAACTCACGATATTAAAGTGGTGTTCTCGTCGCAATTAAATACTGAATTTATCAAAGACCCGATCATGTAATGTAGTCCGACAGTAAACGGATTCAGGGAAATTATATGTCATTCTTCAGCAATTCTCCAGCCTTAGTGGTAAAAAGTGTGAATTATTTAGTTTTCAGGCTACCTTTATCCATTCGGTAGAATAACTATGCCCACCAACTTTCAAAGTTAATAAATCCTGGTGTTAGATGGAAAAAACCTTCATACATAACTAACTAGGATATGGTCAGCGGTACACGTGGCGCCTCACCATCCGCCCAACCAGATTGGTCTTGGAAACACATATCATCCATTTGTGTCGCAGGCTGAGATCAATTCCGAGTTTAACAATATATTTAGCAACCGTAAATGTGAAATTCCATTTCTAAATGGAAATTATTCTTTTAGCATGTCCAAATTTCATATTGTGATTGGTATAATACAAACAAAACATATTTGGACAAGTCTGATTAAAAATATTTATTTGAACACATATCAGAACATCTACACAAGAATGCCCCTTAAAAAATAAACGTAAACAGATTATAAATGTGCCGAAATTGAATTATATTTTTATATCGTGCTACCCAAGGCTATGACACATTAAGAAAAGTATCCAGAGTAACATTATAACGGAATGGAATGGATTTTGTTTTAATTTTAAGCCACGCGACTCAAATCACTAATACATTACTAATTTACTTATTAGCAATGCTAGCGTGTTCTTCTTTTGTAGAAAAATATAACATTGCATATTTAGCCTCATATTAACATTAGAAATTAAATTAATATCAATGTTTCTACAGTGGTGGAAATCGAAGTACAACCTTGACCTTCCCCCAAAACAAATTGGTGTTATTTCCTATCTGACAAGCCGAATGTATATACGTGTTAATTACTAATTTCCTTTATTAATTACTGACGCATACACGATCTAGTCTTGTCTGACAGGTGTATAATCTTTCCATATCAGTTGGAACCATAATACGGACAGTGTTTAGTCACACCTGATATGTCTGAATCCAGACTTCACATAACACAATCGACTCTGTAGGTGACAATTGTTCAGGGAAATGAATATATTGACACATTTACTGGCAGGTGTCTCCTGTAGTAAAATTTATTAGATCTAAGCAAGCAACGTTTTCTATAGATATAGACCTTGGAAGAATGACACCTGTCTAGCTTTGGTGGAGATGGAAGATGAAAGAAACGTTGGGACAGAAGATATTTGATAATAATGATATATTCGCCAAATGCAGATGGAAAGAAGCCCATGTATATGATTGCCAATCTCCGATGATTAAATTCGTCATCACTCACATTGATATTGTGATAGATGTTCACTTTACCACATTAATGTTATATACCCTGTCCTTTCTCTTGTTGAAGATTTGTTATCAACATTTGAATGACAGACAAATCGTCACCATTCGTCCACTCGATAGAAAGATAACTGACCACAGAAATTATCATTGAAAACGCGGATTACACCTACAGTGTGAGTTCAATGTAAGCTATTTCGACTGATTGACAGGATCACATAATAGATAATTAACTTCTTTGGGTTGAGTGAGTGAGTGAGTGAGTGAGTGGTGAGTGAGTGAGTGAGTGAGTGAGTGAGTGAGTGAGTGAGTCAGTCAGTCAGTCAGTCAGTCAGTCAGTCAGTCAGTCAGTCAGTCAGTCAGTCAGTATATCACCAAATCAATCAGCATATCATTAATTCTCTGATTTTCTCATTCATTGAAGCAATCATCCTTTAATTCTTGTTTATATTCACTGATTCACTAATTAATTTTTAAGTTGATCTTTGAAGTAATTTATTGATTCACCACATATATTTGATAAAACAATTGTTGACTTATTCATACAAAACCAACAAAATAAGCGTCATATTTTCTGGTTCTGAATATATGTTGTGGTGTATCACACGTGTGCTTACTTTCCATAGTGAATATAAATATAACAATGTGGGAACAAATGGATAATTTCACATAAATACGACGTATTGAGTATAATATGGCCACGTCGCTGATAAAGAAAGACATAGAAAGAAAACGAAACTTCGACAACAAAAAAGGATTATGAAAAAATAATTCATAAGATGTTTGAAAACGAAATGTTCTAGGAAATAGGGGGTGGTAAAGATTCGTTGCTGACAGTGAAACTATATATATATATATATATATATATATATATATATATATATATATATATATATATATATATATATATATATATATATATATATATATATATATATATATATATATATATGCAGAAACAACATACAGACATTTTTTCCCAATTGTATTGATATAAGTGTGTATGGGTGTATGTGTGTGGGTGTGTTCATTTGTATATGAGTATGTGTACCAATTTGTTATTCATTTATCAGCATGATGGCTAGATTAATCTTCTCTCAAGAAAAAAGTATGAAATGAATTGCATAATTATAAAGTGCATTAATTAGTTAAAGAAATAATCTTTAAAAAAAATATTAAAGGCATAATCAATTCAAGAATAGAACATTTCAGAATAAGCAATATTCCCATTAGACGAATTAAACATTTATCACGATAAAGCATCATGAAGCACATGATGGCTAATAATTGATCATCTGAGAGGAATAATTTCATAAAAGAAAGTGTAGTTTTATTCATTCCGGTCACTTGTCACTTAAAGAGAAAAGATCTAAATTGAAACATCCGATATTTAAGATGTGTTTGTTCTGCGTTGTTGCATCTCCAGTGAATATAAACATTAACGTTTCAATTAATTTCTAGATAAATTTAATTGAAATAAACAGTAGTCAGTGATTCGTCATCTTCCGTGTACAATTAATCAACAGTTTATTATATCCAACCTAAAAATCGGAACGCGTAGAATTTGAGAAAACTGTGAGATAAACAACCAGGTCTTGATGGAAATATACAAAATCAATAAATAGATATATTTTGTAATTGGAAGATGAAAGAAATTACAGACATATACATCATTTGATGACGAATTGATGCGACCGATCTAGATACTGATTTAAAGCCCTATTGATATATATATATATATATATATATATATATATATATATATATATATATATATATATATATATATATAATATATATATATATATATATAGATATAGATATATATATATATATATATATATATATATATATATATCGTATGCTCTTCTGTTCAACCACAATAGTTAAATTACATGATTTTAAAAAGATCAATCAATGACTATATAAGAATCAATATTAGATCGATTAATTGAGAGATTGGGGAAGCGCTTGAAAACATTATGAAAATACCTTTCTTAATCTACCTCATCAAAAAACTTAACCATTCTTTGAGTATACCCATAAATCACGTATATATTCTCAGATAATGATTAGCCATGATTAACCATGATTAACCATGATTAACCATGCAATACATCACGAAATAAGACAATATATATTACAGAATAGTCACAAATTACTAATGTTGTCATGACAAATCAGTCAATAATAATGGCATGTATTACTCGATCGACGAGATAGGAGAAATAATTGTTTCAAATTTTGCATGTAATGTAATATATCTTTTTTGTCTAATTTTCAGCAGTTAGTACTAAAAAGAGTTTGTCTAATTGTTGTTTAATTGTTTGATATATATATATATATATATATATATATATATATATATATATATATATATATGTGTGTGTGTGTGTGTGTGTGTGTGTGTGTGTGGTGTGTGTGCGGTGGTGCTTAAAAGTCGGGTGTGTGCGTGCGTGTGTGTTGCATGAACAGATTTATGGATTTTGATATAATTTTCCTTTTAGCAGATGGCGTATTTTAATAACAAAGGTGGCGGCATATGGTAAAATGTCACGCACAATCAAATCCACCATAAACCATAATAAATCGTCCGTTAAATGAAGGCAACAAGTAATAGGAAACTGCCAATTATAATAAGAAACGCATGTGAAAATAGCCGAAGACTGGGACAAGATGCATTAGTCATTAAGAACGCGGTGAACTAAAAATTGGATGCTTCGCAGTTCGAATCCTACAGGTGTTGGCTAATGGTTTCAGAAATATCTTATTGATCGAGACATGGGCTGCTTCGTGGACTAATTAGAGCTCTATCGTATCTCGGTTCAAACTTCTTCCGGATTTAATCACAAGGATGTATCTAGCCACAAATATATATGTTCGTGGAGTAAGATATTAATATAGGCTATTCTCCTATAACTGGAACGTACAAGAAATGTGTTCTCTGGAAAGTCATGCTTCATTGCCGAACCATGTATCGGAAGAATTAACGTAAACGTCGATACTTGGACTGGATAAAGAAGTGAACTTCTCCGAACACTAACAATGACTGTCGCTATTATCAGCTAATTCATTTTTATAACGTTCCATTAATATTAATTTCCAGGTGTACAAATAGCGTCAAATGTTTCTTTGAAGACGCATGATAACGCCTTATTCATCTTCTTCGAGTCGTAACCTTCATGATGTATTTGCTCACAAACAGGGAATGCGAAGTTTACCTACAAACTGGTTGACCAATATTATATTCAGGTGTCGAAATTGCGTCAAATATTGTTGGATACACATCCAAGAAATGTATCATCACCTTTCCAGCTGTGGGCCATTTTAGAAATTAATATCTCTATTTCATGACAGTAGCAGGTTGGTACAGATCGTCGTTGGTTTGTCATGTTACAAATTCTGGCCGATTCATTTATATCATAAAGTGCTACGTCAGATATCATTTGACAACATTCAGACTAGTCTAATATTGATTTATCTTCAGTATGTTAGTATATGCTATTTATTGGTCGGTTTGGGGTGTTTTATTCACGGGTGATCTGAGCTCTATGTGTACATGAATTCATTATATAATACAAAACATATCGAGCTACAATTACTAAATTAATCTTCCATAAGTTATCTACCGATGGTAGACAGGGCTATAATAAAGACAATATCTAGTCTCGCCAGATAATATAAACAACAATTATCTCAACTGGTGTATATTCCTGTCTATTGTAACTTCTAATATTATGTGTAGATGTATATATGCTACAGCCGGTACCTACATGAACGGTACAAATGCGACACGCTTCATTGATTTAGGTAAAGGTAACATTAAAGAAGGATTAAAGGACAACTGCGGATACTGATAACAGTAACATAGGTAACAGGTGATTGATGCCGTTCATCAATAGGAATATTGGTTTTCAAAGTGAGCCTTAATTTCGCAGATAGACAGATATGGAATATTCTAAATATGACTGAGTGCGTATTGTTCTCAGCTCTTCTGATATAGTTATTATATAAGGGCAAGGCGAGATACGTATAATATGGTTGGGCAGAGAAATTCCATTATAGTGGATATTGTTTATCCAATAAATGTACATTCCGATACAATATCCATTATAAATTACTCTTGTATGCATCTAAGTCACGTTCCCACTAGAACTCGTGGTTTTTGGAGACGCAATGCGATATTTCAAGATAACACGGGCTCGATAATCCGACTTGACAATAATATTTCGTTGCTTCACTCCAGGTCGTGCAAAAAACAGCGATATTTTACCAATGATGATCAGTTAATCCTCTATTTTCGCGATGGTTGCTACACTTAATGCTAATTTATGACCAATCATAATTGTCTAATGGCCGTGCAAGCTGACACACCATCATTTCTTTGCTTGTGGCTTTCTCATAGCCAATCACATTTGCCGTTGCCTAACTACTAATATCTATGTGTTACGCTACTTCATCGCATTCATTTACTGCATACAATGCAGGCCGCAATCACTAATTTCGTTCGGAATATGGCAGAAAATTTAATTATTCCGAGCAATATGTCATGTCACGTAAAAAAGCGTCGCTATATTGATATTTCAGCTGCCTAGAAACGTGATTTGTATTCATACAAAAAGGGATAATACAAGAGAACACAAAAAGACATAACGTGTCACTTCAGCAGAAAAATTGAGGAGGGTGGCCGAAGCTGACGCGTCAGCATTTTTGGCCTCGAAATATCACCATCGAGCCGCTAAAAATGCCCAGGATCCGCTAACCTTCCTGGAATGACACACCTCATTTAGCCAGCAAATATCTGAAACCAATGCTCAAGACACTAACATGAAACATTTATCAACTCTGTCCGCTAATCAGAAGTTGATGGTTTTTTTCTCTCAGAAAACAGTTTTCTTCTATTCCTTAGATGTTGTGAGCAAGACGATAAATGATTGTGTCTCACTGGAATTTACTACGGGGATTATGTACTTAAAATTAAATGGACACAAAATGCCGTTTATTGACCATATATTATTAGTATGTTACGTTCACACTACAAACGTTACTCGTGTCGAACCACCATCAACCCATATGTGACAGATTTGACATTCACTTTATTCCTACATATTATCGCGGAACAAACCTCGTCAAAATAATGGATTGTCTCTGTATTATACAACTTCTTCAATAAATAAAAGTCATACATTTGTTAATTAATCTTATGTGTGCCTAACTCGGTATGCTTAATTGGTCACGGTTGCATTATTTATATTGAAAATACTGGACTAAAATGAAGTTAGCAATCATTAACCAACACGAATCGATAAAGGATTAAGATTATTCCATTTGGTTCTTCCGTTTTTCCCGATATATGACCATTACTGCCCTAAAATGACGTGAAGAACACTAGGATAAAGCAATATTCCTTAACGTTATCTTTTATGGAAAACAAGATGATTTTCTAGAATCGACGCCGTTTGTATTCCTGGACAAAACCTACACAATGACCACCTAATCCAACTTCTAGACCACATTTCTTTTAACAGTATTGTGATGATTAATTTCGAATATTAATGTACCCTTTGCGATAAGGCTTTCTTGTGTACCAATAACGTACAGCGGACGTTCTATCGGCCTAACTCCCAACTGAATCATTTAGTCTGATCAGCCTAGTGTAAATCCTGTAATAAATGACTAACATCCGTCATTAATTCTGACCTTTCTTAATAAGGATCATCCGTCATATGTCATGCTATTTTGATGACAGTTATTTATCTCTTCTTTATTTATATATTGACAATCTGTCAAGAGGTTTCATCAGATTAAAAGCAGTTTCTTAGGATTCTATGGGAAAAATAATGAAATATTAAAGACGATGATGAAGTTATTGTGATTCTGAGTTTTACTTTATATCCAATAATCATCATTTATTATTGTAGCCATACCGAATTATCATATTGAGTCTGATTAGTTAAATAGAAAGATGAAATTATAATTCTGGAAATATGTATTCTTTGGTTATTCTAAAAACAACTAAAATCTTAAACTAAACAACAGAGATGAATTCTTTGATGTACTGTATCTTATTTGTTATAAATGAGCACTAATTATTTATATATTTAGTGTGTTTATATCCACAAATTATAATCGGTCCAGGTTTAATAGACATCATAATTCTAGATTTACTATTAGTGCCGAATCTTATCAAATCATGATGATTAGATATTAGTTCTGTAATTGATATGTAGCAGTTCGTTGTTTCAAGTTGTTGATACGAAAAATCTTCAACAACGATATTTAACAACAAAACGTTTCCAAATTGTGTTTCCAAATAGTCCCAAAGCACATACATATGAAGTACAAACCGTTTATACTTTGATATGTGACGGCAATACTATATCAAAACTAATACTAGTTGATAGCATTATCAAATTGACTAATACAGTATGCTTAGAGTTAATACCTTAACTTAACTTATGGAGTCCTATTCTCAATAAAGGCTTCATACTGAAGTGTAAGTCATTTTGAAACGAGCAAATACCCGCTAATTAAAATATCTCGGTTAGAAATGAAATATCTGAAGAATTATCTTTCTATTTCCAACGTTCCATTGATCTACAAACTTACTGA
Organism: Paralvinella palmiformis; assembly: GCA_025642065.1. Classification (NCBI taxonomy): domain Eukaryota; kingdom Metazoa; phylum Annelida; class Polychaeta; order Terebellida; family Alvinellidae; genus Paralvinella; species Paralvinella palmiformis. Next base: position 64,887 of record JAODUP010000461.1, on the reverse strand, counting down.
ACACTTACAAGTACGGTGTATAGAAGAGCACTTTGAGCACAAAGACCTTCATCACAGTTATCAGTCTACTTATCATAGAGCTAATTCAAGAGGAGCTGATCTCTTGATGGTGCTCATCAACATTGCTGAGCCTCTTGATAAATGATCGATGACTGCTTTAATTTTGCTTCGTGCATCCGCCGCATTTGAAGTAATCAATCATCCGACATTATTGGAGTGATTAGAATTTTGTTTTGGCAGCAAGGAAGATACCTTAATTTGGGTAAAGTCGTACCTCGCTAACATAACTCACTGTGTGCCAGAAGTGGATAAACGATCACCAGGTGTCAAGATCTTCAATTTTTCGTATCACAGGGTTCCGTTTTAATATCAAAGAAATACTGCATTATTAAACCATATATATATATATATATATATATATATATATATATATATATATATATATATATATATATATATATAATATAAATTCAAGTAAAAAAAGACAACAGCCTTTGATATATAAATGGCATATGGAAGAGTAACAAAGCAACGCAATAATATAGATGCAATAATTAGATTGAAAGTTAATCCAAGATAAAATAATCAATATTCTCAACAGAACTATTTAAATCTCTGTTCTCCTGCTCAGTGTGTATTTACCTACCACGGGTCACTTGATAGAGTGAAGTCTCTCTGTTGACATAGAAGTGTTTGTTCAATCACTTTCAAGGACATCCACAGTGCCGACAATTTCGATAAACACCACCCATACGGATGACATTTCACGTTGTCATGTCTCTATCTTATAGCACTTCTCATAGACACTTTCCCCGATTAAACGCGTGGCATTTCCAAATAAAGATCTTCGTAATACAGCGTTCAGTCCTCGACTGAAAATAACCGACATCATTATATCGTGGAGAGAGATATAATCTTCTAGCAGGTGTGCATTTCACAAACATGAAAAACAACGATACCACTTCTCCGTTATTTAATACTGTTGGACGACAAACGTTTGTCGTGATTAGATCCAAGTCTCAGCCGTGAGATGTGAACTAGAAATGATTGAATATTGTTTAGTAGATTTATTGGAGATGAAAGTTTCGTTGTTATGTTGATTGAAATCGGTTTAGAAATGGTGTCGTCTTAACGTGTTTGGTTTTTATCAGCTGAGGATCAGCAGTTACTCTGTTTATAGATTACTCATCACGAACAATACTATTTCACCACATCTCAGGTATTGGGTATCATATCATATCACTCAATTATGGTATTCAATAAAACTAGACTACTATATTTGATCGCTTCCTCTGCATCAGCAGGGGACGCTGCATTAGAGCGCTGGCAAAAATGTCTCTGAAATGCAAACTTCCATGTCAGGGTTCGATTCTAATATAACTACCTCTGTGTGTGGCCTATTTTCGGCAGGGGTCACTCCTGGGGGTGCCTATTGGCGAAATTAGCCAAATCACTCACCCCCACAAATAATCGCCGACAATAACCCCCTGGCATTTAGAACCTTAGCGTTTCCATCTTTTAATAAGGTTCGTAATACCCACTTATTTCAATTATCTTATATCTATAAACGTTTGAGTTATATGAGCCAGGGCATATCATAATTATGTTACATAACAATTTATGTTGACCAATTAGCCATATATATATATATATATATAATAAATGTATTATATATTCTCAAAATGTTTATAGAAGAATGGAAAGTTGATAGAATTATCTAGATTATTTATATCAGACAATTTGTAAAGATTACCCCATTTATAAAAATATGAAAGAATAGACATCACATAAGCGCCGATATCAAACATGTTTGTAAGAGTTCGCATTATGACTCGATTGTCTTTTCTATACTGACTATATGATATATGACAGAAACAATATTTGATCTTTTTTAGACATTTCAATCTTTGGATTTTGTCTCTGTCATGACAATAACATATGTAAAAGACATTTACAGTACGTTTGAATTAAAAATGATTCTTTTTACAGAATATGCCAAGCTGACTCGCTTAAGTCATGTTATCTTCAGTTGAACGCATATAATTAATATGTATTTCTTCCCAAAAGGTTTCTGGTGAAATGGACCGTTGATAGAATCACTAAGATTTCTAGAACATCTGTGACATGAAAATACCAGAACTGCATCGAATATTTGATCAGAGAGTAAAGAATGCCCCCTTCATGACATTATCGAAGAATATACATCACATAAGCACCTTGATCAAAATTATCCTGATATATCCTATTATGATTCAATTAAGTTTGTTATACCCAATATTTTGTTTCCTAATTATGAAACCAGACATACACGAGAAGCGATCAAAATAAAAGAGCTTGATCTTTTTTTAGGCATTTCCCTATTTGATGAGATCATCTGATAACGACAGATGTGAATTAGTAATCTGTAAGAAAGGATAAATATTGCTGTTATATGATCTTAGTCATTAGTGCCGAGTTACGTCTATTTCCATGAAGACAGTTTCTGAAACAATTGTCTGACATAAGTGATATATTTTCGTAATATTAGTTTGTTGTAAGATTATAAATCACCGTTCTGTAGACAATATGTTGAACTATCTACAAAATAACAAGCAGACGATAATTTTGTCGAAAGAGCATGTTTCAGAGTACTTCCATGTTGGTGACTAATACGAGAAGTGTTGATGTTTACAAATTTATAAGAACGCTAATACCTATTTTCTCTTAAAAGATCAATTTAGTTTCTTTATTATATTGATGTATGTTTTATATATATATATATATATATATATATATATATATATATATATATATATATATATATATATATATGAATGTCACTGATAATACTGATTCAAAGGAAATGCCACAACTCTCGCTAAAAATGTTAAAAGACCTAGAACTGGACTACTAGATTCTGTAGTACGGCATGTTGTGTACTAAGCCCTACTTTTATTGATAAACAACATATTTCACCATTGTGCGCTATCACATTTCACAATTGTTCATTAGATTATAGCAATAATTTTAGAGTATTCGATTTCCTCAGAAGCATATTCTTCTGTTCAAAGTTAAAATCTTGGGGAGTTTACGATTACTTACTTATAATGCCATAACAAACTACCTAAATCTTTAAGGTGAATTGTAATAAGATAGGATTGAACAATTGTATTTATAATTGTTTATTTTCGTTTAGTATATCTTTATTACCTATATTTAATTTTAGCGTTACAGAAATTAAACACTGATTTAAAAAATATATATATATATATATATTATATATATATATATATATATATATATATATATATATATATATATATATATATATATATTGAATTGTGTTTGTCTATTAAACTGTGCTTATTTATTAAATTTTTGATATAAATTCGTCAGAATACTCGTTGCATTTAGTTACTCACTTGTTGTAGTATGAATATTTGTATTATAAACAAATAAATTAATTAAACATACCAAATGAAGCATCTGTTTTAAGGTGACATATTTTGCCCATCCCTCTTTCCGCGATTAGAAGAACCTCTACCTCTGGATTGACAACATTATCTCTCCAGAGATTCTACATCCATTGTGTTACAGGTTTTATTTCCTCCATATTATTCTCTATCAAGTTAAGAAATGTTATGTTTAGTGTGAAGGTAGCCTTTCAGAAAAATTGGCGTTAAGTGGCTTCCTTTTATGTTGTAGAAGAACAATATCACCCCTTAGAATTAATTACTTATATATTTTTGTAAAATTAATCGAAATGGCAAAAATTGCGTCAACGTATTAAGGAGGACTGTTCATTTAGAAGAAAAAAATCCCCTCTTTGATTAAAAAGTATCAAACTTTGACTTTAGTTTTCTAATCACGGGCCTATACTTGAAAAGGAATAATTACCATATTATAAGTCTATTCAAAGTGGCATGTAATCAATACTGATCATGGTCTGTTAAACAGATCTTCATAGCTACTAATCATAGTCATATGCATAAAAAACATTTATTACGTTTGAAGATCAGGTTAAACTTCCCACTTTATTAAATATTCATCACAAAGCCACACGATATTGCATAATGCAATGCTGCTTATGTTATAAATTGTCCATATAAATCCGGTTATGGCATTTTACGCTTTCATTGACAAACCACATATGATATGTAACTGCATAGGCAGAAAATCTTCCATTTAATGATATATTTGGCTGGTATAAAAACCAGTTTTCTCATGATGCTGTGCTATGATTGCCGATAAATAAAATAAATTCGTTTATCTAGCCTTTCTACCCCTTAATTATTTAATTCACTGGTTTTAATTTATAAAATACCTTTGATATTACAGCCATAAGTTGTATCATCTAATACACTGTCTTTATTTTAGCAGTAGGCTGCTCATCTATAAGGTCACCCTAACATATTAGCTGTGTTTCATACTTGAATCCAGAGTGGCGAATTTCCATGCTGACACATATTTTATGTCTCACCAGTCCCAGAGGCTGTATCATGAATCCTGTTACATGAAATAAATGCATATCTACTTTGTTTACCTTTTAATTACTTAATTGACTGGTTCTAATTTGAAGAAAAAAACACCTTTAACATTACAGCCACGAGTGTTATCATCTAATACAGTGTCCTTACTTTACCATTAGGCTACTCATCTAGAAGGTCACCCTAAGATAGTATATGTGTCCGTGATATTAAAGATGATTGGAAGAAGGAATATTATGACAAAGAAACAAATAAAAAAAACAGAATTTTAAACCCGGATTGTTTACCCGATCTTTATGAACAGGGTCTAACGAACTTTATATGACACCTAGTTTTGTAGCATGTCAAGGTCATCACAAAACAGATATTCATGGACACAAGAAGAGCTATACTGGTGTTGGCCTTTTAGTAACAAAACAAGAAATATTGAAGTATTCTATCAGAGGAATGGGTGATAAATGTTTCAGGGATCACATTTGATGAAGGGAGGTATTATGTAGCAGGTAAATTAAAAGAACGTAATACAACGTGAAATGTTATTGTTATTGTTTCCTTGTTGTTATTTACTTTGTTATTCCAGTCGGTGTTGCTGGTAGGTGCGTTATGAATGTCGATTAGAAACAGAAAGCCTCCATTCTGTGCTTTAAGGTTGTGTATTATAAGCCCGTGTGCGTGTGTGCAAATTGTATTGTCTATGTATGAAGATATATATGAATAGAGGTTCTATATATCGTAATAGCTGATATGCCTATAGCGGGAAGTATGGCCGGCTCTCGATGTAATGGCACCAGAATATTTCTCGGATAGTTCAGATATTAGATAAGTTACACCAATGAAACAGGTGTATTTTGCATATTATGTAATATAAATTTAATTTATATTAATATAAATTGATTATATTTAGTTATTTTGTATTTCTTGTAAGAGTTCATTTGACGCCCTATATTATCGCCCACTGCAGTGTTTACCATGAGAACTCTGTTTTTGCTTGTGTATGTTTTATTTTTAATTTTCACTTATTTTATTTCTATAATTATAATAAATTATACTAGATATCAGTTGCTTGCCTTACGATCCTACGGTAGTAATACCATCTGTTTAGCGATACGCCAACGTAGTAGAAACCTTCCAAAACAGATTGGGTCTGATGCCAGTAATTTGACCACTGTGCCAATAACACCATATAATGGCACAGCTGTACAAAATGTAAGTATTGGACATATAAATTATGAGTCGATCTGTAATAAATCTGATGAAATATCTGATGTTGTTAAGGCTATGGATCTTGATGCTCTTGTCATTACAGAGACTTGGCTGACTGGTAATGTTTCAGACCAGAAAATTGTTGGTGATGTGACTCCAGCTGAATATCCATTCCATCATGCAGCTCGGATTCACAAAAAAATGTAGAGGGGTCGGCTTTTTCTCCGTGATTCTTTGAAGTGTTTTCGGGATTTGTTGGCTCTCTTGCTACCAACAATGGCCATCTGTTGATCTTAGGTAAATTCAATATACATTGGAATGGCCAGAGGAATGCAGATACCAAACAACTGGCTGACATTCTTAGATCTGCCAATCTCAGGCAGCATGTCCAAGAAAGAACACACAGACATGGTCACATCTTAGGTCTTGTAATCTCCCGTGATGTTGATAATTTGATTAAGGGTTTGTATGTGTCTTCCATGCTGTCTGATCATTTCCTTGTTAACATTAATGTATCTTTACAGAAACAATCTGTTTCAGCTAAGGTTATTCCATATAGAAGATATAAGTCAATTGACAAGGAGGCTTTTCTTGCTGATCTGCAAGTCTCTTCTCTGTTATTGGATCTACCGGATGATGTGGATCATCTAGTGGATCTATATGATAGTACACTGAGAGACATTGTAGATGAACATGCACATTTAAGGACAAAGGAAATGCCAGGCAGACCAATGCGCCCATGGCACAATAAGAACATAAAGGCTGCAAAGAGACACAGAAGGTATTGTGAGCGGCTATGGATCATGACCAGTTTGTGTGTTCATTTTGAAATGTTCAAAGTCAGTAATATTATAGTTAAATATACCCTGGCCTCTGCTATATCTGATTATTATAATAAAAAGATCAAAGCATCCAAGGGAAATCAAAGGACTGTTTTCAGTGTTGTGAATAAACTATTACATAAAGTCAAACTGTTCTTCCAAATAATAGCAACTCAGATAAAATGATAGCCCATTGTTTTAATAACTTCTTCTGTCAAAACATATTAAATATACATAGTGGGTTTCATTCCAGCATCTAATCACAGGTAAGCCATTGGTAGAAGAGTCCTGCATATCCATGATGGATACATCTGAACCTTTTACAGAGACTGATATCAGACAGTTGCTGAAAAAGTCATCTAATGCTTTTTGAGCAGCTGACCCTATGGCTACAATGCTTGTAAAAGATTGTCTGGATGTTATGATAACCCAATTACAAATATAGTTAATAAATCATTATATCTGGGTGTATTCCCAAGATCCATGAAAGCTGCCATTGTAAAACCATTAATAAAAAGTTATAGAAAGGGCAGTTGCTTTCCATCTAAACAAATATTTAATCAATAATAACCTTAATGAATCACTACAGTCTGCCTATAAAAATGGTCACAGCCTTGGAACAGCCTTGGTTAGGGTGAAAAATTATATTATGATGTCAATTGATCGAGGTAAGCCTGTAATACTTGTTCTTCTGGACCTGTCTGCTGCATTTGATACACTTGATCATAATGTCCTTTTTTCTAGGTTAAAAGACATGTTTGGTCTGTCAGGTAAAGTACAACGCTCCCAGAGGGTGTCTGTTCGTGGTATTTTATCTGACATTCAGTTTTTGTTATCTGGTATGACACAGGGTTCAGTTCTTGGTCCTCTGGTTTTCACAATGTATACCCGTCCTCTTGGAATCATTGCGCAGCGATATGGGGTGAAATATCACTTGTATGCCGATGACACTCAGCTGTATATATCACTAGATCCTGAAAATGAGTTAAATGTCTCCTCTTCCTTGAAGAATTTAGAACATTGTATTGTTGATATTCGGCTGTGGATGACTCAAAATCTTCTAAAACTTAAGGATAATAAAATAAATATTATATATTTGGCATCACCACATCGTGTTAAATCCCTAAAGACACCAGCATTACAGATGGGTACATCTTCGATTACCCCTAATGTATCAGTAAAAATGTAGGGGTTATTTTTACCGATCTATTAACATGCATGAACATGTCACATCAGTATGTCGAGCTGCCTACTACCATCTTAAGTACATCCACTGTTTAAACTCATTCTTGACACAAGAAGCACTTGTAACTGTGGTCTATGCCTTTGTTACATCTCATATATACTATTAATCGCCTTCAGTGAATTCAGAATAGAGCAGCTCGCATTGTAACAAGTACTAGAAAATATGATCATATCATCCCAATTCTTCAAAAAACTACATTGGCTACCTGTTAGACAGCGTATCCATTTCAAAATGTTATTAATAACTTATAAATCTATTAATGATATGCCGGCAGAATACCTGGATGAACTGGTGTCCACTAGAAAGTCATCCCGAAAACTCAGATCATCCAGTCAGATACTATTGCAGTTGCCAGTGTCTCAGCTCATGTCATATGCTGATTGTGCGTTTAGTGTTGTAGCCCGTATATGTAAAATAAATATATCAAAAACATGTCACAAACGTTATTAATCTAGAGAAGGAACAATTCAGCAAGCCAATATATCCCATGGTAATAATCAACCAATTATCATGATAAAGCATACACTAAAGGCAATAGTTGATCTTCCAGTGAGAACATCATTGTTGATATATTGACAACATGTCAGTTTGTAGGTCTATCTTTTGTGAATTGACTCGATGTCAATAAATGGGACTATTTGAATAGGTCACCTGGTGGTAGTTTAATAGATAGCATTACAGGTGACACGATTGCATCACTGTTTAATACCATTTTTCAAATGTCAATTTCTCAACCATCTACCACGATTAAAATTATTGAGCAATAAAGCCGAGCATTCGATGTTGTTTAACGCATCAGAAAATATGCGATAAACAAATATTATGAATAACATAGGGGGAAATATGTAATAAATATATGGCTTTATTAAATTAAAATTTTCAGTAGACAGTTTGGGATCACCTTCTGGAGGCTACGCAATTCTAATCTATTTACCAGCTGTAGGCTAAAAATAACTCATTGATACACAAATTAACTCGATGGAAGATAATAAAATATTGTTGGATGTCCACCTGTAATTGAAATGTCTGAAATGTTGTTGGTTTACGGTCGCTGTTTGTACAAGGTGAGTTAAATGAGCCAAGAGACTTTCAAAGGTATTATGAAATCGGGATTCAAACCCAGATACTAGACATATGTGGTCAACCGTGATATCGATTATACGATGAAGAAGTCCTCACTGGAAATTGACAACTAGCCAGACACAGGAAATCGACAACCAGACACAGGAAATTAACAACCGGACACCGGACATTAATAACAATTTTTTTAAACTGCTGAGATACGATGGGTGAAAATACAACAATACAGAATCGTTCAAATATTAATTTATTTCGAGGAAATCGATATATTTGCTTCATAAAAGAAATAAATGCAGCCAACTAACTGGTATTAAACAGATAACAGATGATTAAAACCAGCCAAAGTTGATCAAAATAAATAATTCCCTTGGATCAACATGGTGATTTTTTTTTTAATTTTCCCAAATTGAATGAACTTATGTCTATGAGTATAACATGACGCTAAAGTCATATTTCAACTATTTTAAACGATTTCATAAAGCATCAATTAAATATGAACTCCGTCTACAAAACTAATTTAAAAAATCGACAAGTAATTTATTTTTGAATTCGCAAAGTAATTTTTCCGCTATATTTAACTAAATGTCGGTTCAGGAAATATCTTATTTCGCGATATTAAAGTGACATTTGTCTGAATTAAATATTAAAGTTGTCACATACCCTTCAACAATGTCACATACTCTGACAGTAAACGCAGTCACGAACTTACACATCATTCTTCAGCAATTCTCCCTCCTTAGTGATAACAAATGCCAATATTGTTTCTTATTAAACATGCCGAACGATTTCCAAATTTAATAAATCCAGGTGTAAGATGAAACAACCTTTATGCATAACTAACAGGGATGAATGCCGGCAGTGTTTTTAATCATCCGTAAATAGGAATTTTGTTCCGAATCGAAGTCGTACTTTTACAAAGCCGACTTTCACATTGTGTTTGACATAATAAGAAACTCAAATAGACATGTCTAGATAAAAAATCGCTCTTCCAGCACATATATAACAACCTTCACACAACCAAGAAATTCTACTGCAAAAATGTAATTATCCAGAATGAAATTATGCCAACATGGAGCTGGAAATAGGTTATTTTATGGCACATTAAATACTAATACATTAATAATGGAAATCGAAATACAACTTCCTGAAATATTTGTTTGCTTGTGTTATTTCCTACCCAAAATGCCAAATTTATAAACGAAATAATTACCACTTTCCATTAGTAGTTACTGATATATGCACTCTCTAGTCTTGTTAGGTAGGTGTCTAGGCCAAGCTTAATCTTGCTAAGTCAGGTAGGACAATAATACGGACAGTGTTTAGTCACACCATATATGTCTGAATCCAGACTTCACACAACACAATCGACTCTGTAGGTGACAATTGTTCAGGGAAATGTATATTAACTCATTTAGTGGCGGATGTCTGTTGTAATATTAGTTATTAGATCTAGGCAAACAACACTTTCTATCAATATACACCTTGGAAGAGTCACACCTTTCTAGATTCTATGGAAATGGAAGGTAAAAGAAAGGTCCGATGTTATTTGAAAATAATTAAAGATTCACCAAATCAAGACAGCAAGATGTCGAAGTATATAGTTACCAATCATACGGGTGTAACTGACAACAATCTATGACCTTAGCTGCCGATTGATAGATTTGAACCAAACGATTTGCTAGTTTCTACTGCATCACTCTATCTTTAAGTCAAATGGGTGGGTGAGTTGGTTGGGTGGGTGGATCGGTGGGTGGGTGGGTGTATGTTTGGGTGGGTGTTTATTGGGTGGCTGTTTGGGAGGGTGAGTGAGTGAGTGAGTGAGTGAGTGAGTGAGTGAGTGAGTGGTGAGTGAGTGAGTGAGTGAGTGAGTGAGTGAGTGAGTGAGTGAGTGAGTGAGTGAGTGAGTGAGTGAGTGAGTGAGTGAGTGAGTGAGTGAGTGAGTGAGTGAGTGAGTTTGGTGAGTGGTGGTAGGTGAGTGGTGGTGGTGAGTGGTGGTGGGAGGGTGGTAGTGGTGGTGGTGAGGGTGGTGAGTGGTGGTGGTGGTGAGTGGTGGTGGTGGTGAGTGAGTGGTGGTGGTGGTGGTGAGTGGTGGTGAGTGAGTGGTGAGTGGTGGTGGTGGTGGTGAGTGGTGGTGGTGAGTGGTGAGTGAGTGAGTGAGTGAGTGAGTGAGTGAGTGAGTGAGTGAGTGAGTGAGTGAGTGAGTGAGTGAGTGAGTGAGTGAGTGAGTGAGTGAGTGAGTGAGTGAGTGAGTGAGTGAGTGAGTGAGTGAGTGAGTGAGTGAGTGAGTGAGTGAGTGAGTGAGTGAGTGAGTGAGTGAGTGAGTGAGTGAGTGAGTGAGTGAGATTAAGTGAGTGGGTGAATGAGTCAAAGAATGAGTCAGTCAATCATTCAATCATTTAATTATTCAACTAGTCAGTCAGCCAGTCAATTAGTCAGTTAGGTAGTCAGTCAGTCAGTTAATCAGTCTCTCATAAAATGAGTCTCTGAGTCAGATATGCAATATGCCATTGAGTCAGTCAGTAGCCCAATGATTCATTAATTAATTCGCTGATTGTATCATTAACTCAGGTAATTCACTCATGTATACATTAATTGAGTTGATTCAGTCATTCACTGAACTGATATCTTGATTCATAAAACATAATTAACAACACGCCTGTTTACTTATTCATAAACTAATAATAAAATAAGCGACATATTTACTGATCCTAGATATCTGTTGTGGTGGATCTCATATGCCCTGACCTTCTAGAAATAACAAAAGATAAAAATTGTGAAGAACAAGTGGAGAATTTCACATAAAGATGGCTTATTAAATATGAAAGTATTAGTCAAGATGTTTGAACAACAAATGTTCTAAGGATGATAGGAGACAGAAAAATCTACGCATTGTCGCAATCTTCTGGTCAAGGTCAGTCAACAGGAAGGTATTCACCGATACATACCTGATGACCCATTATTTGTTGATCTGTTGTTTTAACCGTTTAATCAGTCGCCATACATACATTAATCTAAAAATAAAATGTTCCATACCTCCACATATTAATAGATGTGTGCGTATACCTAAGCATGTGTCTGGTCTACTCATCAGCCTGTGGGAACCAGCTAATTTGCTTTTCGTACGCGACAAATATGTCACGACCACAGGAAAGCGGCTACATGCAGGCTACGTACAAAAAGCGGAAGCACGTAAAAAACATACCATTTGATACCACAGCTCGCAACAAACAACACGTGCGTGTGGTTCAATGGTGACTTGCTACATACATATCATAAACTATTTTGACGACACAGTTGGCATTCAACAGTAATTTTCTGTGGTCCAAAAGAAACCTGTATATAAAATATTTCGACACCTCAGATGCTGACCTCAGCTTTAATCTGGTTTCGAATAACTGAATAAATCCTACCTATATGAACCATGTATCAATACACGTGCGACTAGTCTGGCGTCGAAGTTCTTATTCGTTTGTTTGTTTGTTGTATGTATACAAATATTAAACAAACAGAAAACCATACCGACACATTTTAGTTGCTTAATACAAGTGCGTAAATGTATGTGCGCGTTTGTGCGTGCATAAGCTCACATGTGAGCTTATTATGTGTACCCATGTCTCATTCATCAATCTGCATGATGACCAGATTAATCTCCCCTCAATGTAAAAATGTTAAATGAATTGCACGACTATTTATTAAATTAATTGAAACAAATATATTATTCAAATTATTCAGGCATATATTTAGTTAGCAATATTCACTTACGCCATTGTATCCTCGGCTAAATACGAAAATAAGTAATAAATTCAGTGTTCTGAGTACGTTACCGTTATATAATATTCATCATTGTAAAGTACATTAATTTGATGAATAAGACAGATTAAGAGCGTTATAAATTAAAAACAATTTAAGACGACGCAATTATTCCATTACCAGAAGAAGAAAACATTTACCACGATAAATCGACGATGAACACGACAACTAATAATCGATCATCTCGAAAGGATGATTTATATTTCTTTTTATCTTTTATAAAGGAAATGCAGTCGTTTGTAAATAAGAAAGAAAGGCTTAAACGTGTTACCGTTAATACCTGTTTATGCTGAATGCTAAATGTTACATCTAATATATATATATATATATATATATATATATATATATATATATATATATATATATATATATATATATATATATATATATATATATAATATATACTTTTCAGGTATTTTCCTGACCAGCTGTGGCAGAATGACGGCCAGTACTGCGTTGCATTTAATGCTTGGGTAAATCCTGAAGTAAAAACAGGAGTCGACACCTGGTCGAATTGAAATAAACGTAATAAATAATGATAGAGAACAGAGGTAAGACAATGTGTACGGGATTAGATGAATCAGTGATCGATTTATAGTATCAGACCTAGATATAAATACATTTGTGGGTGTAAATATTCCGGGTGACTAAGCACGATCTTTACTGTTATTTATGATTCGCTCGGTCATATATTAGTGCATTGTTAGACTTGTTTTTTTAATGATTTTTTTAAATAATAGGCTTCTAATTGTAAACTAAATGTATAACATTCTTGTCGTCTATATTTATGCCGGTAATTGTTGATAAATAACTAGAAAATAGGCCATTAAATTGAAATGAACAGCTTTATGTCGACGGGATAAATCAGTTTTGTTATAAATTAAAAGATAAAACAATTCTAGTAAAATCCAATAAACTATCTTGCAACACTTTATTGATATTTACACGACAAAACCTTCAAAGCGGCCATAATGATTAAATTGTATAATATATAGACAATTAATGAATGAATAAATAAATTACTATTCCACCAATTCCCTGAGGGACTGATAATTTAACAATTAATTGATTTAATTATATCAGTGGTTAATACGTCGTAGGTGTTTCCAGTATATTGGATTCCCATGGATTGACTCAGCATGGGACTGCTGAAACTCTCAAAAGGAGGTCGCATACAAAACTTGTTCCTCCCTAGAGAATCGAGCTCAATTATGGTAGAGGTTACTTTCGCATTTGACCCTTTTCTCGGTAGCAACAAAGGTAAATCCTTCCTGATTACTATGGACAAGCCGGGTTGCATCCGAAGAGAAATCGCATACAGAAGGTTTCGTGGCATTAACATTCAAGAATTTGTGCAGGGTTTATAATGATCTAAACCCCCTGGATAATGTAAGGGATTAGTTGAAGAGCTGGTAGAAGCCTATAATAATGCTGTCCAAAGTTTTAGTAATCTCCATGCCAACTCTTGTACGAAATTTATTACTTTGAGGCCCAATTCTCTTTTCTACTCTCATAAGCTTAGATATGCTAAAAATCTTCACATTAAGGTAGGGTCATGTTATATACATTCTTCAATGTGTGTCGGACATCTAGAGCTAATGTTGGATAATACTCTAAGAATGGAGAATTAGGTGAATTATATATGTAAGTCTTATTATTATCAAATAAGAAATCTGGAGCTTATTCATAAGTACCTAAATAAAGAGACATGCAAGACTTAAGTCCAAGCTTTTATAATATGTCAACTGGGCTATGGCAATGAATTGTTATATAATCTACCTCTATCTCTCTTTCAAAATATATATATATATATATATATATATCGCTCTCTCTGAGAAATCACCTACAACAGGTGCAGAACTACGTTATACGCCCAGTAGTACGTATTCCAAACGGGAAACATATACCACAAGTTTTGTTCCAGCTGCACTTGATATCTGTATGTTTCAGATCTCTATTCAAAATCTTGTTTCCCGCATTCAAAGTATTGAGTGAAATGTTTATCCCAGTGAGACGGCCGCCATTTGAGACGTGTTCATTTTTAAGGATGCCATAAAGCCACACAGTAATGTACAAAGAGAAACCAGAACGATCATCAGCTGGAACATAGCGGGAATTCCGTGTGGAATAATGTAACTCTATTTAATATGAACCAGAATATGTTTTAATTTCATTTTCAATGTAAAGCCTCTTTAAGCAACTAAGGGTGAATAAGATGAAATACCAATATTATAATTAGTCTCGCAAGGTAGACGTTAAAT
>JAODUP010000461.1:32500-45000 GCA_025642065.1 Paralvinella palmiformis | reverse complement strand
CGCCGACTTAAAAATCTTAAATCTTTCCATATCATCTAAACTCAGAACTACAACAGTTGAGCTTTCTAATGAAGCCTAAATATTTGGATGGTAGTTTATTTATACTTTTGGAACGATTGCTCTTTGAGAATATCCGGTCATCCGATGATGATGATGATGATGATGATGATTGGTGCTTTACGGTCATTTTTGGCACATGGTAGGCTAAAGGGGCCGAGCGAACTAAAAATGTAATAAAGCGAAGCCAAAGATGAAACATCCTTCAGATAGGAATGCACTATAAGATTGAGGCGCCACTTCAATAGACGGTGAAAATTGTAATATGGATTCACAGATTTGAGGTCCCTACTCAAAATATAAGTTGTTTATCACTCTCGTCAGATAGTGCGTTGCTGGTGGAAATAATCTATTGACTGTTGCTCCTGCATTGGGATCTATAATAATAACAACAACAACAACAATAATAATAATAATAATAATAATAATAATAACGCCCATCATAACGATTATCATAATATTTAAATTAACATATTTTACTTTTATGACCTTGTCATATTGTATAAAGAGATAACAATAGTTTTATCTTTCATGTGAGTAGCATCACGGTCTTATTATTATTATTTAAATGTGTATTATTAATAACCAGCATAATTATTATTAAGTGTGCGTATTTTAGACAAGAGTCATTTCTCATTATAATGGATGTTACCAGTCGACCGGATTATAATTTGACAACATATCAAAGCTATTCCATCAAACGAGTCACTTCTCATTTATATCGAATGATTGAACGCTAATCGTTTTCTAATTCCATGTCAGGAGTTCAGTAAATAGGTGCACTGAATATTTTAATTTAATTCGCTGTTGTGTTTTTTTTTCTTCCCTTCTTCCTCTTAATACGTGCTCGATGTGGCGTGAAATTCTACGGAACACATTATAAATAATTAATCGATAATTCATTAAAGATAGGCAGCCAACTAGATTTTATCCAATGTTCTGAAGTTGGAAATTAAATGCTTTAACATAGAATGTATTGCTCAACACCGAGAAATATAATCCTTTCCAGGAGTGTGGGATATTGTTGTTGTCTTTTTATGCCGTTCTGATTGATACTTTCATCATCAGATGCGATGGTCCACAACAAGCCGAGCCTCGGTGAAGAAGACGCGGTAGAGAGTCTCCAGTTGTTAATGTCTCGGGTCATATTGGCCTAGATATCAACTGACCGGCCCGTCTGACGGAGTAAGAACGTTACCCTTTTCATTGTCTGGCCGTGACGATGTAGGAAAATTAAAAATGTTTCGAAATGGAAACATTAATCCTTTTCACTGGAAACGTGACGTCAGATGGAGTCATCGGATACATATAAAGATTGTGTAAGAAATTAGACGCCGCAAACAAACCTTTCCAAAAATAGCTGATCCTATATTAATTGATGCGTTTCTGCTTCTTCTAATATTACACGGTTCTAGCGTTGGTCTCAATGAAACAGTAATGTCAGTTAACGCGATTAATTATTTATTGGCATAACATGGTTAACGCATAAATGGGACCATTAAACGTATTTTAACATAATTTGGGAAATAAACACAATTATTTTTATGGCTACAAGTAATATTTCATAAAAATTATATTTTAACAATTAAATAATTGAACTGAATTAATACATTTTCCCCTTCTTTTCTTCTCTGTTTAATACATACCTGGTTTTCTCTGCGATGGTGTTCCTCACAATTCCTAGAAACAGACATTTAACAATGCGCGGATTTCATTATTGCTTAGATATTGAAACGAAGAATAAAGCGAAAGAAATATATATCTAAATAATCGAACAAATGTGGATATCATAGTTAGTAAGATGACATTAGTAATAGATCGCTTAGAACATGTAATATACAATATGGGTTTTTCCCTAATTTGTAAAATGTTACTATTATCGATTTATGTAAATAATAACGTCAATAATCGTATACAAAATAGGTAAACCGGTTACCTTTTTCGAAACAATCATTTACCATTATGAATTCTTGAAATTGTATTTCCTTGATCACGACAGTTTTTCATTGTATTCCTACTCGTGGCAATAAGAATTGTTCTTTACTCAAACTAAACTAATGTTATTCTTAGCCTTTTTGCATATGAGAGCTGAGTGAACTGACCCAGTAATTGGTCTAAATACTGATATATTATATAGACTAATTCATATATTGATCTACACCTTATGGATTGACCCAGATACTGAATTAGAGCCGAGTCGACTGAGAGAGACACTGATCTACAGTTGTTTTTATTATGAACGATATTGTCCGACAGCTGAGTGGACTGAGACATACGCTGATATACAGTTGATTGTTATTCGAACCACGATGTCCTACAGCTGGTGGACTGAGACAGATACTTGATCTAAAGTTGATTGTACTTCGATCCGTATTGTCCTACAGTTGGGTGGACTGAGACAGACACTGGTCTACAGTTGGTTGTACTTCGAACCATATTGCCCTACAGCTGAGTGGCCTCAAACAGACACTGGTCTACAGTTGAGCGGACATGACCAGATCCAATCTACAGCTAACTGTACTGATCCATCTACTTATTTAATGCTAAATATGATGGTATATGCTGATTGGCTTGATACTGTTATGTCCTTAGGTCTGCGGTTCCAGATCAATGCCGAACATAGTTAATTATATCAATAGCACTCAAACTTAACAAATCGCAGAACTTTATTCAAATACTATTATGAATTATTGCTTTATTTAAGAATGTATCATCAATGGTTTCAAGAAGCGACAAACCAAAGTAATTGGTGTAAATAAAAGTACGTAATCTATAAAATATATTACACTAGAACTGCGAAAATGTATACTTTAGTATTCTCTATCTTATAAGCGACAACAAAATTTTCCCTGTTTAATAATAATAATAATAATAATAATAATAATAATAATAATAATAATAATCTTGTTTAATAAAGTGCGCTTTACTAGCAGGAGCCACCCAAAGGCAGTATACACATAATATGTAATATAACAATACCCCCAAATAGTATGTCTGTAAAAACCCTGTAAGTGATTTAAAAGATAATCGTTATTTATCTGCGAAAGCGATCTTGAACAGGTGTGTGTTTTTAGAAGAGATTTAAATTTTTCAAGAGACGACGCATTTCAAATATCTGCCGACAACTTATTCCACAAAGTCGGGGGGCTGCAACACTAAACACACAATCACCATATGACTTGAGTCGTGATACTGGCACCTGCAATAATATCTAACATCTTAATCAGTTTCTACCTTAACACTGTTACATCATTGGGAAACTGTTATCTGTCCTTTATCCGTTATTAATCGATTCAGTTATCACAATAATCGATTAACAATGATACAAATTAAACTGTCCAATTAATATCTTATAATTTACTGTTACGATTAAAAATACGGGAGTTATTTTCACTAAGACTAAATTATAATATGTTGCACGCTACCTAGTACTTGGTTAAATAAGAGTCATAATTTTCTAAGCTATAGTTAATCGCTCTTGTTTTATTGATTAATGACTCACTATTGTGTAAGTTTAAATTATATAACTTTCTAGTTACGATATACATTTTTCCTTAATACAAATTAAAATTTACCTATATTTGTGTACATAATGTTCGTAATATAATTGAGAAATAGCACTGAATCAAACGTTTCTCGATCACACACAAACAAGCCAATGGCCGTCGAAGGTGAGTAATGAATCTTTCGTTCTTGATATAATCAATAACAGATACAAAAGTTATATTAACTCCGATTAGTAATTATTGCTGTAATCAACATTCGAAATATATTCTTTGCCACTATTTCCTATGGTGAGAGAGAATATTTTAAACTAGCTGATTAACGGCCTCCGTGTGTATAAATTCCATTATATTTTAATTAAGAAAGCACCATCCAAAGATCAACCTAAGCTTTCGTGGAACGATTTCTTACCAAAGTCTAGCTTGTTGATCTCTAATTTTCCGCTTCAGTCAGCAATTTTCCGTTAACACAAAAAGACAACAGCGACAAATTAGGAACGAATCGTCCTCTCTAGATCGTTCGTGAAACCTTAGGAGTTCTCCGGTACAAGTTAGCCACGCGTTGGTTCGAAGATTATCCGAAACAATGGTTTCGTTTGTTCACCAATGCTTTCTTCGCCCCCCCCCCCCGTTTTTGACCTGATTCTATAACGATTGCGGCAACTGTCCGTTGACTATCACATTATAATAGACACCAGATTAATACCTTTATAGAACCAATAAAATGATCCAATATTTCTGTTTTTAAAACGCTTACTCGGCTGACGATTTGTTTTGTTATCCTTTTTGTTTTCCTTTCTTTCTCCACTTACTCTACCTTTACCTTTTATATTTGTGATTCTTTTTTTCCTTTCATAATTCTCTACTTCCTTGATTCCAAAAATATCCGCCATTCATTATCATATAAATAGCATGATTAAACATGTATAATAATAAAAAATATATCAGTTTGTATAACATCTCTTTTGTGCTAATATGTATCTCCGTATGCATGTTCACTTATACATATATATATATATATATATATATTATTTATACATATATATATATATATATATATATGTGCATCTTTTTATAGTCGTATATAATCATATGCGGTAGTTACAAATGCATATAAGTATCTAATAAGCAAAATGTCTTTAATAGGAGCTATGTTATACATTTTTGTATGAGATGGTGCGAAATCTTTCATTTTTACGATATCTTCATCTCACTTTTTGTCAAACATATGCCACATTCACTCTGTACTAGATCAGAAGAAGAGATAGATAACAATCTGAAATGATAATGTATAATGAAGCTATTTATATTCTCATTGTTTAACATCACAGAGCGATCCATTGGTAGATTGATCATTAGGATCATTATCTGTCAGAGATCTGTATCTAGAGGCTTTCATCAAATGAGATAAATATAATTTCCCCTCCTCTCTCTCTCTCTCTCACTCACTCTCTCTCTCTCTCTCTCTCTCTCTCTCTCCCTTTCCCCCCTCTCTCACTCACTCTCTCTATCTCTCACACACACACACACACAAACTAACTAACTAACTAACTAACACACACACACACTCACATATACACATCCATTTATATATATATATATATATATATATATATATATATATATATATATATATATATATATATATATATATATACTAATTCTGCAGAACATGTACATTTATTGATCAATATTATTATATATCACATTCTTGTTCATTATTTACAACGCCTGACATAAGTGTCTTTAATAATTCAGTACATCCATAACGACAGGAAGTCTGCCCGTCAAAGGATTATAATCAGTCCAATAACACCAAAGACCAATGTCCTGTCAGTGACTGTCTGTTGGTAAGCTTATTATTAACTATGTGATGCTTAAAGAAACATAAAATATCGCATTAGTTTTATATTCTTAAGCCAATAACCGAGTGAAAGTTTCAACAACATACTGCGGTTCAAACGGATAGCCATCGTCTTGAAGTGAAGAGACCGATCTTGGCAATTTAGCAACCTAGAGCTAAAGATTGAAGGAGATTGAGTACGTACGTCGGTGTCATCTTTAATGTGTCTTGCCGGACATTTTATCACGCACAACAACAACTAAGACAAACTATTATTGAAACTAAAACCAATGCTATATACTATATGCTTGCAGTTACACCAAGATGGTAGATATAGTCAGTCGTGTTTCAATATTCAAATGCATTGAACATATTCCGTGTAAAATTAGAAACTAAGATAACAGCCTGTTATTAGATACCACGGATACGGGGATAAAACGACATAAAACTGCACATCAAAGATTAGAATCAAATGTAAACATCGTTTTATAAACTATCTGAATGGAACTCAGGAGAAAAGTTTAGAACATTTTTAAACTCGAACGCTGAAAGTTAAATAACAACAAGAAATGAACAGCGAAATTAATAAACATCTACATATAGATATGCGTGCATGTTTAGATAATATTTTGTTATCCCAATATATGCAATTTAATTAGCAAACTTAGTGTATATTAAACTTTTAAATATCACCTCAATATTTAGCCTCCTAGAAAAATTATTAAAATTTCTTTCAATTATTTTAAAACATCGATTTCATATTCTACTCATATTGTAGAGTGGCTTAATTTATGGAACATTTTGAGTAGCAACGAGCAACTTTTATCGAATTTTAATGTTGCCCAATTGTTCGTTGTTCTCGTTCTACATAAGAGGTAGTTCGGACTATTACAGCGAGACTACGCCGATCTCACGGGATAACTTCTTCGATTGACGTTGATGGGTTTTGGCCTTTTAGGCAGCTATCACGTCCCGGGAACTGCCTCCATGCATTCGTGCGTTTCCGAGTATACAACAGCCGAATTAAATAACGATGGACATCTTCCGTAAATTAAATGGCAGTCAGCGTTTGGCATAAATAAAACTGAAGAGCAAGTTTCATCCGCGAGACGTTCAACTCAGTCTACTCCATTGAAGGTCAATAGCCCGAGAAATGTCAAACACCTTAAAGATAGATGGACACCTAAAAACCTTTATAAACGATCAAAGTGGCTCGGAGCGCGTTCAGCATTCACCGAAGACGCGGCGCCATTCGCCGTTGCATAATAAAGCCCACAATATAGGTAATTTATTGCCTACATAACAGGCAGGTTACTGATCGTAAAGGCATACTTCGGAACCAAATAACTGACCGTGAAAACTGTCAAAGGAATATATACTGCAATGGATCCTTACCGTCTCCAGGCTGATAACATGGCTCTCCTCGCCGTGATTCGGCAAACGAATCATCGCATAATGGAAAACGTGAAGTGATTTGTTTACATAAAACGTGGAAGACGAAAAAAAAGAAACATCGCGGCAAATCTCGAGGATCTCCAGCCAACTGATGTATCGCGTGGCGAATCCCCGCTGCCATACATCATCGTATATCAATAGGAACAGATGGAGCGAGAGAGGACAAAGCGGCGATGACTGGACAACGCTTGCCGTCTAGGAAGGACGAAGAAGAAAGAAGGCCAATCAGGATGCAATTTGCTGAATTAATACGGCATTAAGAACCGAATGGCCCGTGTTATAAATGGCAATTTAAAGCGGGTCTTACGATAGGAAATTACCATTAATTATTGTAAGTGTTAATAAATGTACATGACTGGTTTGAACGTGTGCCAGATCTTAATAACAATGGCTCGAGCGCTGCTTCGTTTAGTCGATGCGTTCGGATGACAGATCAAGGGAACCTTTGGCTTCTTCTTCAAAGCGGACTCTTGCCAGTTGTTTGGAAGAGGGAGCGCCTCCGGAGAGCCAATCCGTCTCCGTTTTTGGTGTTTGTTTTTCCGGAAGAATCTTGACACCGGGGATGTCTTGAAAGGCGGATGGGTTCTGTTTATGTAAATAAGAGAACAGCTGGCAATTCTCCGATGAATAACGGTTGGAAATTATCAGCCATACTCGCGAAGCAAAACATCCAAAACCAAATCACCGATACCCACCATGATTCATTAATCCCCATATCAAGTCAACTCACATGTGGATTCTTTGAAAACGCCCCCTAGTGAATAAAGGAGAACATTCTTTCACTGTCTTAAATTAGTTAAAGATAATGATTGACACCTGCCTTTATTTGCACAGAAATAGCCAGACCTATATAATATTTACATACATTCATCTGTTTGTGTGGGGGTGCATGCCCGTGTTTGTTTGTGTGTGTGTGTGCTCGCGGGGGAGGGGGGGGGTACGGGGTGCGCGCGTGTGTCATCCGAGTTGATTAGTAATTATTTTAAAACTAAACTATATACCTGACAATAGGCTAAATAAAGACTATAGAATCATCATCATCATCATCATCATCACCATCCCCATTCCGAACATCATTATCACAAAATATGTTAATCGTCCTCCTTCGTACAATGACTATCTTGGGAAAAGAGACATCGGCATGTCAGTACCACAATCTATTATTCCATTAGAGTTTAATAATAAATTAAATGCATAAACTTGTAATATAAAACTACCAGATGTATACGACTCGCCAGAATGTGTATGTGTTATCGTTTTAGGTGAAATATTGCACGCATTGGATTGACTAAATAATACGTGGCACAAAATCTTCATAATGGCGACATCTTTAGTTCATTTACATTCAAAATACTAAATTCGAAGGAGAAAATGCTAAACAATCATGAATAATACACGTAGTAGACATAAACTTAGTAGGTAACACACCACAACAACTGCGTCCTACATATATTTGTATAAAGTAAACCTTGTTGGTGAGTTCCAGTGAAGCAAAAGATGTGATAAATGTAGAAGTTTATTTGCAATCGGGTGTTTGTAAATAATACCCTGTTTATATATATATATATATATATATATATATGTGTGTGTGTGTGTGTGTGTGTGTGTGTGTGTGTGTGTGTGTGTGTGTCTTCTCGATAAAATAGGGCGCCTCTATGGTCGAACTGGCAGCGCGTTGGATCATAGATCACTACTATATGAGTTCGAATCTCGGTGTCGGCATATCATAAAGGTGTTTCATCTTTGCCTTCGTTTCATTACCTTTGGAGGTCGCTCGGCCCATTTAGCCGATCACGTGCACAAAAGTGGCCGTAAAATACCAATCATCATTTCAATAAAATGGTTTGTTTTGTATTGATCATTCCCTATCCAATTACAGATACATATCAGATCAATTTATTGAAATCCTCGCTCTTATTAGCTTAGCAGCCGGCTATACGATCTTAAACTGAGTATTACGCGATGTAATTATATGTAATCATGTTTGAGGAGTTGATTCGTTCTTTTTATCCATATAAACATTTATAGAGACGCATGTATACGTTGTCACGGCTACAAAGAATGCTTACGTAATCGTAGGTTGTCACCCCTCAAAGAGTAGTTTACCCATGAACCATAGCTATAAGCAAACAAGAGGCACTATTTCGATATATAATTGTTTTAACACAAACACACTCAAACACACTCACACATTGACATCAGTTCCTTTAGTTGGTGTATTTTATATCACGATTTCAGTTGTTTATATATCTATAATTTACTTTAGTAGTATGTGGGACTGGAATTGGCATTCTAGACGTTGACGACAAGCTTTAGTATGTTTGTCAAGAATGTAATTATACTAACGTGTTATTGTTGTAATAATGACAAACACACACACAAACACACACTATATATATATATATATATATATATATATATATATATATATATATATATATATATATATATATATATATATATAATATATATATATATAAACTATACAAATTTGATTATTTGGGAGAAATAATTTGTTGCACAGACCAGGTGCAAGAAGGTTGAATTTTTTTAGCCTTTAAGTGGTTTTACTGTAATCGGTGTGTGTGTGTATATATATATATATATATATATATATATATATATATATATATATATATATTATATATATATATATATATATATATATATATATATATTAAATATAGTTCGTAACTATAATGCTAGAACGATTCGCTTCAGCACAAATGCAAACTTTATAACAAGAATTAAGATATAGTCGCTTGGTGACATATGCATGTTGTATAAACTGATCTTTGAAGATAGTGGCAATTGAAACACACTTTATAATGTATTGCATTGAAGAAAGATACCAGAACCAAACAAAGCTTTACATCAGGCTGCTTAGGCTATAAGGGACAGCCAGAGATCTATACCACAAATTTCAACAGCAACAGCAATTAGACATTCTCACAACAGCCCTGATTTGACCTGCGTGTGTTACTCTCAGGCACCAGGACTCTAGATCATGACTTTAAAAAAATAGTTTTTAATAATAACTTGGGGAGTGGTCAGACTTTGCACATATATCAGCACAAAAAGTCGTTTCATTTGAATCTCTAGCCTAATGAATCGTCAATATCTTAAATTCACTATTTGTCATTATTTCTGCTAGTGCCTTATTACAAACTACTGAAAAACACACGCACACGCACGCACGCACGCACACGCTCGCGCGCACACACACACGGTAATCGAAATGAGCAATTAAATAACATGCGAAAATTCGTTAATATAATTTACGGTTATTATGCCCCATGAATCAGAAGAAACGAAAATCGTCAGAGAACCAAATCAAAGCATGATTAAATAACATCAAATGCTCTAAAGAGCTAACCCAATTATCTGTTTGTTAAAAAATATTTTTAAACCAAACACACGACAGCTTCATTTGGGAGAATAATTTGTTGCACAGACCAGGTGCAAGAAGGTTGAATTTTTTTTATGCCTTTAACGGGAATTTTACTGTAATCGGTTTAGCTTTAAAGGTTTGGCGCTAATTGCAGTTGATTTATCATAACACAACTTATATTAACATTGGCATCGAGTTATTTAGCTATATTAGACGATGGTAAGTTTAAAGATTTAGATATGTGAATGTGTCCACTGGAATACAACCATAACTTGAAACGCTCTAAGGTATCTTCCGCGTGTTGCAAAGCGTGCATGAAAATAACCTTCACTCATGCGCGAGCTAGGCATCTGTAAAGTGTATGCATGTACGACATTTTGTTTAAAAAAGAAGAGAAAGTTACACTTCGGACATATATCAAAGTGACGTCTGTCTAAAATCCGTTTATATTAAAGGATGTAACATCCCACACAATCATGTAACAGCTAGGTTCGATTTCACACTCCCAACTACTCTACAACCTCGAGCATTTCATACATTCATTTCCGACCTCAGAACACTATCGATAACCTGCCACCTTCAATGATACAGCCATATCGGTTAATTCATCTCCTTTCAATAAGATATTGGACTTATCAACAACGAATCCGGACCACCACATTCCAGTCGAGTAATTTCCAGTACGTAATCTAAATGTTGTACTGTAAATATAAAACACAGGATCTTCCAATCAGTTGTTCTACTATAAATATAAAACTCAGGATCTTCCAATCAGTTTTTTATACTGTAAATATAAAACACAGGATATTCCAATCAGTTGTTGTACTGTAAATATAAAACACAGGATCTTCCAATCAGTTGTAGTACTGTAAATATAAAACACAGGATCTTAAATATCTGGCTGACAGACAAGAAGAAGATTAGCGTTGATATAGACTATTTTAGGTGTGTGTGTACGTCTGGTAGCGTGCGCGCGTTTGTGTCCCGTGTATGTTACCGGGAAGCATTACAAGTGCCTTTTATCTTTACACTCCACCAACACAAATGAAATATTTCGATATCACGAAGAACGGTGTTTTTCTACGATGATGTCAGCCTCCGGACGTTTATGTAGGTTTCCCTTCTAATACACGTACGAGATAAAGTTGTGAAGCCCGAGGCGTTATGGATGTCTTCGTCGCTGAAACTGACGAGTGAAAGAATATTGTTGTCATTTCCTTAGAAGATAATGGTGTCATCTTTCTCTCGCACGTTATCTAATCAGAATAAATATAAGACCTGTCATGGATTTAAAATGATCAGATATCACTCTCATATACCGATTGCAGCTAGATAAAGTTGTTGGCGGGTAGCTTATTAGTTATTTCGAGACATCAATTTGGCGTTTCTTCACCGGAACAGTTATGGGTTCAATTCCGCGACCTAGTCTTTGATCATTCTTCCTGATACCAGCATAATGGCTTGTATAATTTTTATATATATATATATATATATATATATATATATATATATATATATATATATATATAATTAAATAACGTCTTTATCCAAAACAATTAAGATTCAATTTGCATTGAATTATTTGCTCTTTCCGCTGGTAACAGCTGGGATATATGACACAGCAATGGCTGCTTAGGGAAACCAATCACACATATACAGGCATAGGCTGGATTCAACCCCACAACCTGGAGGTTTCCGATCTGTTGCACTAACAACTGCGCCATTTCAATGTCCCTATTACCGTAAGGCTATTAGCCCATTCCGATCCCTTACTGGGAAGCATCATGTTTGACTGTCCAGCTATTAGCTTGGGCTAGCATAGTCTCTGTGGCACGACAAATATATGCCGAGATGAATATTTAAGTATATTCGTCCAAATAAAGTTCTCGAGGGAACGATTTCCATTACATATAACTCGAATATGTATGGATAAATCCATCTACTGGCGTCAGGTTAATAGCGGAGGTGATAAAGTGAAAATTAAGATAAACGTGTTTTGCATTCATTTGCTCTACTAGTTTAGTCAACGAAGTAGAAATTAATTCATCTCTCTCTCTCTCTCTCTCTCTCTCTCTCTCTCTCTCTCTCTCTCTCTCTCTCTCTCTCTCTCTCTCTCTCTCTCTCTCTCTCTCTCTCTCTCTCTCTCCTCTCTCTCTCCTCTCTTCTCTCTCTCTCTCTCTCTTCTCTCTCTCTCTCTCTCTCTCTCTCTCTCTCTCTCTCTCTCTTCTCTCTCTCTCTCTCTCTCTCTCTC
>JAODUP010000461.1:12500-27500 GCA_025642065.1 Paralvinella palmiformis | reverse complement strand
CAATCGTTAAAATATAAACATATCTTGATTAATACATTAGCTGACTCAGCTATGAATCACAATCAACAAACTGACAATATTGTCATCTATTCCATTTATCTTGTAATGAAAATTATGTTTCCAAAGGGATCAATTCTAGTAATGCTTCATCACTTGAAAAAAATCATCTGAAATGTATATCGGGGAGACATTCAATGATCCGATAAAGTTATGACGTATCCGTCCAAATGGTCTGTACTGGTAGTTGGTATTTGCTAAGAAGACTTGACCTTCGTCGTTAGGCAAATCAAGCAGCATGTGAGATACTTATACTGAAATGGGATTACGATACATCTTGCCTGAATAGGATTTGTGTTGATTCGTTGATTAATTAAATATATGCCAATAAATCACCTTAAACTGATTGAAAACACTCTTGTGGATTAATAAATAATAAAAAGCCTGGAAATGTAGGTGAATGTACCAAAATATCAATACAATTGTTCTCCAATATGTAGACCGGATGTAAAAGCCAGCATTTGATGTATCTAACCTTATAGAACACGCCTTTGTATTAATAAAATAGGGATCTTTGGAATTAACGAATCATTCATCAAATCCACACTTCTAATCTTATTCTTCCAAACAAAACACGTTACGCAACTAACTTAGAATAAGGTATAGATTTATTTCTCCCTAAAACAGTACTGGAACATAGTGCAGTAAAATATTATATTGTAACCCAGGACTTTATCTACGAGTCCTTTTACCAAGCAGCGTCTTAGTTCTATTGACCATTAAAATATAACAATACTGAGTAGGGATTTAAATGATAATTTTACTTAAACATTTATAGACTAGTAGTAGATAGAATATTTAGATATGATATAATTAAGCTAATTATCAACTGGCTGTGCTAATAATATTTATCATATATATATATATATATATATATATATATATATATATATATATATATAAGAGAGAGAGAGAGAGAGAGAGAGAGAGAGAGAGAGAGAGAGAGAGAGAGAGAGAGAGAGAGAGAGATATCAGCCAGTCGCCGAAATAGGGAAGAACAAAACGAATTATAGTACAAACAAGGGAGACAATTTAAGTCTTCATATATCTTGTTGGGTAAAGGTTATATGAGGTTATATACCTGTTAGCATAGACTGCGAAGGAAGAGTTAGATCAAACCCCAAATAGGTCGTGTCTCGGGAGAAAACCAAACATTTGTTTATTAGTATGAAGGATACACTAAGAAGAGAGTAGAAGGTAATAACAGGCCTCTCTATATCCTTTCATACAAACGTCTACAGAGAGTGCCTTAGGCTTTTATTAGGATAGTTATAATGAACTAACAATAGGATATTGAATACTCGACTTGTTCAAAAAGATCTTTTTAGATACCAAAGGCAGCCTTGGAGGGAACAGTTCTATATTAATATGCTGATAATAGCATAATTGAAACACGTACATATAAGCGTGCACACACACACACACACACACACACGACTACACACACAAGGTTTTGTTTAATTAGTCAACTATATTACTAATATCATCTATGGTCTTTTTTAATCGGAATACAAACGACTTAACAGTTTTATGAGTCTGCAAACAACAAATTCAATCTAATGTAAGAATGCCATATCCAACGTGTCACTTTGAATGCACGAATATGGGCAAAATTACACATATATGGCATATAATATACATAATATATACATATATACTTAAGTATACATATATGGCGTTTTAATTCTTTTTGCATATGCATATTACTGACTGAACAAGATCTTCACATATTTAAAAAGCTAAATATTGACAGGATAATAACTGTATCAATTTATATTATATATATATATATATATATATATATATATATATATATATATATATATATATATAATATAAAAATAGATAGATAGATAGATAGATAATAGATAGATAGATAGATAGATAGATAGATAGATAGATATATTTTTCATATACGTCATCATATCCAATTAATATTATGTTACACCAACCATCATTTTAAAATTATCTTTCAATTTCATCTTTTGATATATTAAGGTTATTATGATGCTTTAATACTTTAATATCATAGTCATTGTGACTTCATCATATTACAATTATGACGATTATCATAAACATATATATCCAACTTTATCCCAGTATTATTATATGTCATCATATCATAGCCATCACTACAATCGGCCATCATATACAATTATAATCGAATTAAACCGAGCAAAGGATTATCAAAAGTCACCTGAGCAACCTTTAAGCATTGTCATAGAATTGACATTGAGACACTGATGAGAGTAAATGATTTTTTTCAGACAGAACCATATAATATAATATAATATAATAAATATAATATACCATATAATATAATAACATATAGCCATATAATATAATAACATACAAAGATTCCATTTGTATTTCGAAATATAATATGGCTGAAATTCAGGAGGATTGTCCAGAATAAGGTTACTTATGGGAATAAGCGGTGATACCGGAATAATGTATGACAAGTACACATTTCATAGATTTATTCTGACAATCATAATACAATCGTTTCCGTTAGTGTGTCCTTGAAACGTCACATATCGTATAAACAATGTATTATAGAACACAATATGATATCTAGTGGAGGGTGGGGAAGAAACAAACAAGTAATACATTTGGCAGAATTTATTTTTCCTTCCTTTCTCTCTGCCTGAAGGAAACGTCGATAGATTGGGTTTATTTCATACCCGTTAAAATGCATAGTTTAGTTCGTATATCTTCTGGGCTCACGAAGTTATGCAATTACACCTAACTGCTTTGTTGTACCGTGATCAGTCTGACTAAATACAGGAAGATGGCAATATATATATATATATATATATATATATATATATATATATATATATATATATATATATATATATATAGTAAGATAGATCGTTAGATAGATAGATAGATAGATAGATAGATAGATAGATAGATAGATGGATAGATAGATAGATAGATATATTGAAAAGAGTATATAGGGAAGAATGAGGGGTCACGCACAGATGGAGAGAGAGCTGAGGAAAAGAGAGAGAGAGGGGGGGAGAGAGAGACTAAACTAAAATATTATACACATGAACCTATGGCTTATATTGTGAAACGTTCACTCCACATGGTTGTTGCTGGTTCAGTCCACTATTGAACAATGTCTTTATCAATCCAATCAGCTTTGGAACAGTGTCAAAGTTCAAAATAAAGCAGCATAATTGTTTTAAATTAAGTTTTTAAATCTGATTTATTTGTCTAGGTGTTTTCCGATGGTCTCTGATCAGTTAATTGTTATTTGTGGAATTTTGCGTTAAAACTCCAATTACCTTCATTTCTTTAACAAAGTTTCAGGGAATGACGTTTCTTCAGTTTATTCACTTACTTGAAATATGATATTATGAACTCAGAAATATCAATTCCAGATATATCCAAGGAAGAATGATAAAACTTACATTCCAATAAAAGGTTTATTCTCGACTCTTCTATTCTAATGAACTTTATCACACAATTAATCAATAGACTCTGCAATATGGTAGTTTTGTTTCTGGAAAGATTCTTATAAAAATAAACCTGCGATTCAAAGAAACACTTTAATAATGATCTAGCCAATTCCTGCCATTTATTGTTAAGATTTCTTATCCATCATATCAATTCCAAGACATTTATTTAGTTTAGTAAAAACTAAACGATTCTACTTTAGGCCATGCAACTTTTGATAACATTACAGGAAGAAGAAAATCCGTAAATATTTAGCTAACAAGCCACTCGTGGATGAAATGTTCTTGATTTTCTAGTTATTAGACATGTGGAAGATTTTAGCTAATTTCTAATGATGCATATAAATCGCTTTGGACTAGATTACCAGATATGTCATAGATTACTTCGAGAAATAATAAATATATGCGTTAGAGATCACATTTTTAAGCCCCTTTGTTCCGTTCCCCCCCCCCTCTTTCAAATAGCGGATATACTTAACACCAAAATAATAACTAAAATTGTAGAAAAAATATGAGTTAGGTAAACTAATTATCTTCAAGAAAGGCACTAATTACCAACATACTGTTGATTGTTGTATTATCTCATAGAAATGATTCACAAACAGAATTTGTTTATTTGACAACCAATAGGTAGGTACCATTTAACCGAACATATCGGTTATAGGCACTTACATTTTATCATTAGCTATGTTAAATTAATGTCTTTAAAAAATAGTATTACGCCAAAAAGTTACGAGAATTGTAATAAAAAAAACACAAGATGCAGTATTTTCTGTTTATAATAAAAAAACACAAGATGCAGTATTTTCTGTTTATAATAAAAAAACACAAGATGCAGTATTTTCTGTTTATAATTAAAAAAACACAAGATGCAGTATTTTCTGCTTGTAATAAAAAAACACACAAGATGCAGTATTTTCTGTTTATAATAAAAAAAACACAAGATGCAGTATTTTCTGTTTATAGTTGTTTTAAATGAAAAGGTTTTCCTTCATTACCATGATCCCAAGTTTGCATTTTCCCACAAACCAGATATAATTAATTCAAAATATATTGCACTGTTTCAGTTTTGGCAGTCAAATAAACGAATACGCCGTGGCCATTGCTGATAGGAAACCCTATTCTTTACGGTCAATAGGGTACATTGTCATAAAGCATAGCTATTCATGAGACATCGTGGACACATCACACCATAGCGCCATGATAGGCCTTGTTTTTAAACTATCAGTAATACATCTTTAAACAAATATTCCTGGTTAAAATCCAACATTCATGGATGTTCATAAGATGGTTATAAACATCCACGAATGAATGATGTTTAATCACAAATATGTTTTGTATAATATATTACTGATAGTTAGCTACATATTTCTTAAATGAGAAAAATAAAAAAATCAGTCATGCAACAGTTTTAACGAAATAACATGTTAATTCGCTGAGAAGATCCAATTATACGGATAAGGCTCTTACCAATATATTTCTAAGCTTATACATATCTATTTTTAGAGAGGTTAGTAGAATATGTGACTGCAACATATCGATAGAATAGATCGCTCCAGTACCACTATCGCGACCTGCCGGCAATCAGATGAACTACAAACTTGGAATCGAAATTAACTATTGTACTGTACTATGCTCGTGCCATGAAACAATAACTAATACAAACAAGTAAGACCATACTGAAATTTCACGAGCAAAAGATGAGTAATAGCAGTATTCCCTTTCAACGGTCTTCATATATAATACTAACTCATGTCTTTTATATTATAAACAGCCCTGGCTAATATTGAGTTTTATTTGTTCGTATAAAGCTTTATAATTTGACAGGGTTGAAACCTCACAATGAAAGAAGCCTTCCTTTAGATGATGAAATTTGTTTTAAATTATATCCTGGCATTGATACAGTAATTGATGGACGTTTACTAAATATAAATTAATGATATTTACACATATAACTTGTCTGTGTAAACAAATTCTCTAAAATGTTCTCTCTGACACACTATGGGACATCTGAACTTTGTCCACAGTGAACTATTTTTATTTCGACAAAAACAAATCAATCGTGTTCATGTTCAGTGATGGCAATTACCGTTTCAATCAATTGTACGAGCAGGTTTTGTAAGAGATGGACTTACAGCATAAACCTGCCTGAGGCGCTAAAGGATATTATAAAATTCGTACAAGATAACTGCGATGTAATCATTATATTATCAAAATATATGCCTCAAACTTTGTGTGATCAGAATATATTTGACAAATTGACATTTACTGTGTTTAAGAAGACATTTCCTTTTAATCATATAACCTTTTTAGTGCATGTTCTACACATTACACAAGAACACATAACTACTATTTAAAAGGAAACTGCAAATCGCCGAAAGTCCAAACATAAAGTCATTTAACCAAACCCAGAATCCGACGTCCACTGTAGAACACCACCACATAACTGTCTATTTTATAGTAATACCAGTTCTAGGCTTAGGCGCATTACTTCGGTTCATAGAGCCTTTATCATGGCCAAGTTAAGCCTTGGTGTCATGAAATGACCCATTGAAGGGAATATATAATTATCTAGCTTTGCTAAAGCTGTTCAATATATATATATATATATATATATATATATATATATATATATATATATATATATATAATTAATATTATATAAATATATTTATTTATTTAATAAAGTTTAACATTAAATTATAAAATTATATTATTTATATGATTGGGATACGAATTTGTGTTGAATATTTTTTATATATATATGTATATATATATTATATATATATATATATATGTGTTTGTTTTTTTTCGTGTGTGTGTGTGTGTGTGTGAGATAATATAAATTATAATATAATATATGTAATTTACATTATAATATTTCCTTAAGTTATCATTCAACCTCTGCTCGTATGAATGACTGAAGAGATAATAACCTATCACCTTTAACATAGTATTGATCATCTTCATGTTATCAACAGCGAACCAACGTTCGTGTTTCATCTTTAACCTTCTCTCAAACAAATAAATCAAGGTTATTCATAAGAAACATAGTGTTCTTGCTTTCTTACTGAGTAGAAGCTTCCGCATAACTTGACAGGTTTCTTTCCTGATAGACTTAGATAGTTCTAAGAGGGTCTTTTACATTCCACTCTGTCGCTGAAAAAAGCTACAATGTCATTTATTATTGTGAACCACCACGAATCTTAGATAACACAAACCCTTTATTTTGACTTATTGCACCTCGCGATCGATGGCAAATAAAGTGATATTTCTATATATTGTTCTTGTTGTAGTTATTATCAATATCATGAAGACCAATAAGTTAATGATAACACTATTGATGACGATGGTAGTGTCGTTAGTAATGATGGAAGTGTATTGCTTTTTATTTCCGGACACCTTTTCACAACAGATTTCTTTATTTCGTATTCTGGCTAAAACCACAATATATATGTATTCATGTAATATTTGTAAAAGCCGTTCCGGTAATAATACGAAGTCATCAGCAGCAATAGCAACAACAACAACCACAACATCAACAACAATAGAAACAACAATACAGTAGAATAATATTGGGTTATACATAAAGTAACTATATAACATCATCCTAGTAGATAAGCTGCCCTTACAAACATTCAGGTCAATTAACGAATATTGTATTCCTTATCTAATAAAACGACATTACTGATTAATAATTGCAATCGATGTCACTAAAGTTTTACACAAATAAATGTGATTAAGCGCTAATCTTTATAATCAAAGTAGTAATATTACCAGTTTAATATGTTTATTTACCTGTCAAATATCGCCTTATCATATTCTATCCCAATATCTAATTTCATTAAGATCCTGTGTTAACATCAAATAAGAATCTTATGGTCAAACCTAGCAACGTAATATAGATTAAACTGAAATGTAATATACAGTCACAGTTAATCCCTAAATTTAAGTCGAAACGTCATTCAGATAGCGTTAATGTTAAGTAAAACAACTCAGTAGAAGATAAATCTACATTTGAAAGTGGGTTCACTTGGATATTTAATTAATTAACATGCAACAGTGGACGAGCACTCAAAAAGCTGGAGCAGCCAGAATCGATGATAGGACACACGACATATCTAAAGAAAATGTCCATTGTTTAGCACACCTTTAGAGCATTAATATATATATATATATATATATATATATATATATATATATATATATATATATATAATACATAATTGCTATATTGTCTTTCGTTTGTTGTCTACTGTCTTATCTGAATGGCATGAACCTCATACATTTTTAAAATACGCCTCATATAAACAGATAATTTTGTTATATGTTCCTTAAAGAACATTTTGGAAAGAAATATTAATTATTGTTGAAATGAGAGGTTCTCTTCGTTTATGAAAATACTTATCATAAAATAACATTGGCGAAGTAAAACTTTAAACTTATAAATACTTAATATTATAAGCTATGTGAAACGACATAAAGCCAATGTTCAAAATGTAAATATTTATTGATAAACATATTTAAATTGTACTTGTGTGATTCTTAATTAACATACTGTCCAAAATGTCTTTAATCGATTATCGTAGTGCTTCATCGCTAGGAGCGAAAAGAAATCAACAAAATATAACTTTAAGAGCCGTTCAATAATCCGTAAATTATTATTTAACCACCCACATTGTCTGTAATTCTCGTTTATTTTGGCTAATTAAACTTAACCTTCGTAGTCTAGTAAATATATCAACATCTAGTTTATTAACTTTGAAATAAATTTAAGACAGATCCTTAATCGGATATGTCTCAATATACTGACTAATTAAAGAAATCCGTTTAAATTTCCTTCAGGTAACATAATTAGATCTTTTGAAATAAGAAATTGTAGAAGGCCACGAAATAAGGGGGACGTTCAATAAAATAAGACATAAGTTATTTATTCAAAAACAAAAAAATAGATAAACGACTGGAACATACGGAAAGGTCAGAGTGACTTTGCTTGTTACGGTTAAACAATGAATAATAAGTAAAACGGGGTTTTTAAATTATTGTTAATTAAAACCCAAGGTACAGTATATATGTTGACTGTGTCCGTACGTCCATGGGGGGTGGAATGTCAGATTATATGAATAGGTTCTAAAGCTGAAGGCGTCTGAGACTTCAGTCGATTATCATAGAGCTTTTCAGAACAATTCAAAATCTAATTTGATGGCCAATTACATCGAGGGTGTTTGATCATGTAAAATATAACTGTTGTCTTACCAAATCAAAGCGGAACATTAAAGAAGCTTTCTCTAAAATTAGAACAGTGTCTCACTAATGAAAGGCATTGGTCTCTTGTGTTTTTGCCATATTTTTTAACATGGCAATTAAGTAGCAATCAATCATTAGTTGGTTTATGTCAGTACTGAGTATTTCTTCTAAAGAAAAGCCTAGGCATGTTCAGTGGAATAGAATGCCTAAAAGGATCCCATTTCCATGTTACATTTCCATTGAGACAGGAAAACGTTAATTGATAAAGGGCTAATAATTTAGCATTAGTATGAATGCAACACATAGTCAAATAGTGTAAGGTGTTTGGGAGACATGCGTTTAGAGTTTGCAAAACAAAAAATACAAAGGTTATTCGTCCTGGCTTCACATCGCAGTATTCGTGTTTTGCGAATAGTAAGAAGTTCTCTAATGTTGTAATTGTGAATTATGTAGCAGTCGTAAGAGTAGCTGTGGTAATAGTAGTAGTAGTAGTAGTAGTAGTAGTAGTAGTAGTGGTAGTAGCAGCAGCAGCAGTAATAGTAATAGAAGTCTTGGGTGGATTACAGAATTTCCATATTAGATAAAATACCTTATTAACATGATCATCAAAACGAGAATTCAATAAATTACTGAGCTGCATGTCTCCAAGTCGGTGCTCAAATGCTAATTTATCTTTGTGTCTCTAGCGGAGAAAATTCCCCATGATCATTTCATTTGCTTAGTGAGTAGCCAATAAATAATCATGTATACCCACTGACTCACTTACTCACCCACTTCTTACACCGCTTAGTAAGTAGTATGGAATAATATTGAACCAATATAGAAAATTGTCCAGTAGCTGGACAGTTTATATTTATATAAAATAATTATAACTTTAAATAGAATAAACGTTGGCCAATCATATTTTTGTATAACAGCTGTGTCTGACCCTAACTCTGCCATTACCTCCTACTGCATTGTCAAGTAGTGTATTACAATGTAATGGAAATGATATGCTCTTCTGTGGAATAGGTGTCCATCAGTAAATTCATCATTAAAACGCCGAGCTTGTCAGTTGCTATTGCAGGTACCTGGATGTCCAATACAGTTATTTAGCGATTGAAGTTTTGTTTATTCAGACTTTTAAAAAGTCTTCCATTGTATTGGGTCTATTGTGTCGATGATAATTTTCTATTGGTTCGATATTGTTCCATATTACTTACTAATTGGTGTAGGGAGTGCGTGAGTAAGTGAGTCAGTGGGTATAGCTAGAGTATTCAAAGACACAAAGATCAATTAGCATTTGAGCACCGACTTGGAGACATGCAGCTCAGTAATTTATTGAATTATTGTTTTGATGATCATGTAATTAAGGTAGTTTATCACAATTCACTATATATAACTTCACTAAACAGTGCGATTACCTCCTAAAGACTGGTCCCAGTTTGCGAACAATAAGCTATATTACCGAATTTTTTGCTTATCACTTTTTTAAATGCTGTTCACAGATTGGTCATGTCAGTATTCCCAGTTCCGTATTATTATCTACTGTACTGAAGTAAGAATAATTCATACATAATCGATCAAGGAACAGTACTCTGTCTAGTGAAACAACAACTATCCAGGGAGTTTAGTTATCCTGCAACCAACACATTCTTTTACAAACCTTGTTTACCTGTGAATCAGAACATTGCGTGCCTCTAATTGGTTAACAGGTCACAAGCTTTTACGGTATTTTAAGAGCATGCCAAATGCAAGATATTGAATGAAGTATTATATGTGATTGATGGCATTCTTTCCTCCATCGTTTCTATTGTTTCAACAATTATTCGAATACTCAACGTGTAAATTCTTTTAAACGGATTTAAAATATCACGGATGTCATCTCATCTTAATCTATACACGAATGCAGAAACGTTTAATAATTTCATTAACTAACGAGTTCTTTGTTATGCCTGCTGATTCCTAGTGAATACATGATACACCCAATTATCGAACTGAATGAACCGAAATTACTAGCAAATTGGAATATATTCAATTTTAGTTATTTTTGCATGTATTATGTTATTGTCTGGTGTATGCTTCCTAATAGCAAATGCAATTTAAATATCTGAAGAAGATGTGTTTTAAATGAAAAATAATAAGATATTCAAAGCATACACAAAAATAATATAGCCATAAGATGGAAATATATGAAGAAGTTTGTCTTTTAGTTCAATTGTTTTAGCCATCATTATCGTCACCAACATCATCATCATCTATATGTCATAATAACAACAAGATATGGTTAAAGTATGTCACCACCAGTTTCTGATAACAATAAGATAAAGGTAATGATATGATCAAGCTTGTTTTATTTGTATTGTTATTTAAGAAATTATTCCGCTTTCATAATTTAATCTTTTGTTTCTTGTCACAGTAATTGTTCTATCATATACGTCATGCTATCTAAATCAATATCATATTAGATCAATTATCATTTCGAAATTATCTTTAATGTCATCATTTAATATCACTAATATTATAATATTTCAATTGTTTTAATATTATAATCATTCCAAAATGATGTTTCTAGTTATTAAATATACAACCGTATCCCACTGTGTACTACGTTTGATCTGTTATATCGTAACCATCATTACAATTGCCCATCATAGACAATCATCATGAAATCACACTAGAAATAGGCAATCAAAGGTCACCTATTCGAGGTTTAAGAAGTGTTACATAATTGGCATCATGACATCGATGGCGCTAAGTAATTTGTTATTCAGACATCCACATCACAACAAAATATCAATCGCATTTGAAGGGTAAGGTTTTCTGTTAAGGCGATATTTTATTGATTTATTACGACATCCCGAATGTTAGCAAGGGTGTGTCATCTATCAAGTTGTTGGATCTGAACCCAGACAATATATTTTGAAACACAGCACGAACTATAATGGGGAGAAAGGCGAAGCTAAATTGTAGCGAATGGTTCGGGATTTCCTTTTGGTTCCTTTCTGTCTAGCAGACAGACACGTTGATATATTGGATTCATTTCATTCGAATAAGATTCCATGATGTAATCCGGATATCTTCTGGACACAAGAGGTCATAGAATTAGACATAACCAAATTGGTAGGGGGAAGAAAGGGTTTAAATAAGCACAAGTTGATCCAAGAGCTTATGCAGAAAAGAGTGTTACGCCAAGAAAGATCGAATTCAGATTTTCAGAATCTCTACACAAAATTATTCACTTCTGCTCTTCAACGTTGAGATTGTAAATTGTGATTGATCTAATATAATTTGAAAGGAACCTAGGGAAATCATGATATGTGTCTCTAAATTGAGCTATGCCTAACATTTGGAACGGTTACAGGTTTGAAATGGCATGTATATTGACATAGTTTATACTAATTACTTATAATTTCAACCGTTAATCAGTATGTATCTTGATCAGTCTACTTAGCCGTAAATCAGTACCTGTTTCAATCCAAATTCCTTTTCGTCATTAGCCGGTTCATTTTAATCCACCATTAATCAAACAAAATATCAACGCAATCAGCTTTTTTAGCATCTCTAAGATCAAAATGAAACAGAATGATAATGATCAAATTAGTGACAATGACAATGCTTATTTAATAAATCTATGCCATTCATTGATATGTCACTTTAAAACATTAGAGAGCAGTGTTAGTACTGTGACGAGAACAGTAATCCGACTGTAGATGCTCACCCAAGTCATTGTCATAAAAATATAAGTTTAAATTAGCAGCTCTCTCAATTAATTTCGATATGAAGGACGAATTAGACACAGACCGGTAGTTTTTTTTTAGATCGATTTAGTCCAAATACGGCTTCTTGGTTGGAAACCATCCACTACCTGATAGCAAATTTACAAATGTGTCATGAGTGCACTAAGTACTTACAGAGACCGTCTTTGATCAGCCATGTAAGGACAGGGTTCAATTCACAGAAATTACACAGGATTCATGACGTCTATTTTGGAAAATGATAGTCAGAGCTTATGTTTGGGTTTATTTGGTATATTTAGGATTAAAATTGTTCACTAATTATTTTGGTCTTGTGACGAAACTACTGATGTAGACCTTATTCGGTCTCTTCATCCTTCACAGTTGGTCTTATTGGTACAATAAGCACACTTTCATGTAGCCAAACACTCAGAAATATCCAAACATACACGGATAAACATTTCATGCTCAACAGTGAGTTTAGTTATCATCCATGGGTGTTCACAGTACCGCGTAAAACAGTTTCACAGTAAGTTTGTTCATTGGAAGGTTCTGTATGCAACGGAACTTTATGCGAATCAAACATGATTTTTGTTATAATCAGAGCACATTCATCAATCAACGGTTATATTGCAGAATCATGGCGTTCACATAAATCAGGCAGAGCATCCGGTGGTTTGTTAAACAAATCCCCGCTCTTAAGATCGTCTCTAAAAGAGGCCAAGTCAGTATTCCTATATTTCGTTCGTGTCTGATAAGATCCGCGTAACTTTCGGTGGTCTGATCAGATTAGTAGAAATCAGCCAGTATCATGATGAGATCAATAGTACGGTCAAGTATAAGGGTGATTTCATTGAAATGCAGGGTTAGATGGGATAATATTAGAAAGCCCTGTGAGTTCTATTGTAACGAATTCAGCTGGTTTGTCGCAATATATGTTAAAATCTCCGAGCACTAGGAGGTGACAACAATGACCAGCTAATGCAGAAAGAAATCACTACTGCCAACACCATTTTCTATTCAAATTATATATTTATGGTGGAGACAATAGGTTACAGCAATGCCGAACACTGGCGTCACTACATGTCAAGGTGACTTGGACATTCTTAAGTGATTTAGTTTTGATTGGTGTATGCGCTTAATATTAAGGTTTTCTAATTATTATAACCACGCCTCCTTCTTTACTGTTAGTATATGGAGTATAATGAAAAACATATCCCGGAGAAGTGGAATAACGGATGGTCATTTGTCCAGATTTAGTACCAGTGAGCCAGGTCTCTGTCAGACCAACTATGCGCTTACGAACATCCTTGATGTAATATGTATTCTCAGCTTTGTTGGTCATAACTAACTGACAGTTCAAAAGTCCATTATTAACAGAATGTCCATCTTCAGCGTGATGGCTAGGCATTTGACCTGGATGATGTTTGATGGATTATGTTCTTTGTTACGTGGTTTATCCCGATGATCTCTCATCAGTTAATTGCTACTTTGAAATTTTTCATTGGGGTTCTTAATATCTTGAATTCATTTCCAAGTCTGTTTTGATGTTAGTATAATAAATGGTATTTATTTGCTTTATTCATTAATTTGAAATATTACCATATGGGCCCAGAAAAAAGAATTTCAGGTTTATTCATGCATAACCATCTATAATACTTGTATAGCAACACGTACTTTCTTCTGTGATCTTCAAATAAAATTACCTTTTTTAATATTTCATATATCACTTAGTATACAAATAAATGACGCAATTGGCAATACTTGTAGGTTTTTTTAGTCTTTTCTGGAATGATTCTTATAAACAATTGTTGAATATGCCGAAAAATACTATTAATCATTTAGCCCAATCTTATCTTTGTGTGTATGAAATGGCTTTGGTTTAAGCAGAACCGTCTATAACAATAGGAAAATACAACTTGAAAAGCAGTTGTTCTCTTTGTTATGAATAATATAATTAAAGTAAATAGTACTAGTCTATATGAAGCTATTTTCCGAAATCTGGACTTTTGAACGTTTAATGAGACTGGTCGTCTTTCTAGAGTTAATAGTCGTATGGAACATTTTAGTTGGTTTTTAACTTTGCATATAAATCATCTTGCAATTCACACAAAGTTGACACATACCGGAAACGGTATAAGTTATTAGAAGCCTTGAATATTTTAATCTAA
The DNA here is from genome assembly GCA_025642065.1 of Paralvinella palmiformis. Lineage (NCBI taxonomy): Eukaryota > Metazoa > Annelida > Polychaeta > Terebellida > Alvinellidae > Paralvinella > Paralvinella palmiformis. Next base: position 12,842 of record JAODUP010000461.1, on the reverse strand, counting down.
CCGTTGTTTTTTATTAGCTGTTTTATTATATCTAATTTATTCACAACTTTCAATAAAGTACGCATAATTGTTTGGTAGTTTATAAAATAATTATAAAATACATGAACGAGACTCCAACTTAAAGCATTTTTCTTTGTTATGAATAATATAATTAAAGTAAATAGTATTAGTCTATATGAAGCTATTTTCGACCAAATAACAGGAATACTGCTCAAGAAAACAGCAAATGTAAACGCCAGCTGGAAGATAATAGGCTAAACTACTAATTTTCTTCAAAACGTTAACTAATTACCAGTATAAAATTGAAAGTTATATTAACTTTTCTAAATCATTAACAAACAT
>JAODUP010000461.1:0-7500 GCA_025642065.1 Paralvinella palmiformis | reverse complement strand
AATTATGGTGGTTACATAACAACAATCCCAACAACTCTCAACCATCAACACCGTTAAGCAAAAACTATATTCTTGGTGTGGACAGTAATATAGAGCGTCAAGTGATCAGTAAGAACAAAAAAACGAAAATATACAATACCTAAACTAATTTATTTAATATTAATAGAAATTAAGTCAATATTATATCATTTGTTCTATAAAAATGCCTCTGATTTGTTAATAGTTTAAAGGTTATCAGAGAATTTTGAAATCACACTTAATGCCAAATATTGAATCAAATAGTATATATTTACTTTATGTCATAAATCATTTAATCTATATATATATATATATATATATATATATATATATATATATATATATATATATGTATATGAATAACAATATTAAAGGTACAAGTCACCCTCATATATTATTTCTTAAATATTTAATAGTTATAAAAGTAAATAAATAGATCTATTTCACAATTATATTCACGAATTATAACTGATATCATAGATATGAGGAAATAGTCCAAATTACCAGAAGGCCGATATTACGGTTGCATCAGATGCCAGATTCAAGCGCCGGAAGGAGAAATGTCAAGTACTCTGACGTCACCAGGACCGGAAGTACAGATAGTTCGCGTAGACACCAGTTCGTAGACACCGCTCTCTTCGATAATTCCGCTTTCTTCGAAACAATCGGAATCATCTTCATCTTGTAATGGTTCTTCTGGATCAAACTGATGTGACTGAATGTCAGTCATGATGTAAATTTAGCGAGATTATTAGGTTTTGTTCTGGGGTTATTCTTGGCTAACACTTGTTTACATGCGATGTCAGCATTCAGGAGCTTCCGATGTGTGTCTAGCATCCAAATGACGGTTCCCACATGCCATTAATAGTCGACTAACCAGAACTTTGAACTGTATTATTTAATATGTGGATATCGTTTTCACATTTTGACATCATTTATTATATCTGTAAACATAGCTATATTACTCCTGATAATGCGAAATGAAGGTGAACTGTTCATTTAAAAGCAATATTTAATTATTTTATTTAACATCATCATCATCATCATTAAATCTATATTTATTACATTAGCCATCATATCAAAATTATCATTTAATATCTTCTAACATTATATCAGTTTATATGTATTGTGTATGTGTGTATATATATATATATATATATATATATATATATATATATATATATATATATATATATATTGTCATCATCAAATCACTAATTAAAAGTCACGTGTTCGACAACTAAACAGTGACACAGGCCGACATCATGACGCCGATGAGTCTATGTAGTTTGTTATTCAGACAGAGATACATGACAACAAAACATAAATCCTATTCGCCTTTCGACATGTGATATTGCCCAGATCCAGAAAGTAACATATAGTAATGAGTGGGTGAAACGGGAAAGATTTATTCTAAATAGACGCTTCATCGATGTATTCTGGAATCACGAATCACGAAGGTTAACGTGACCACGTCCCTGAAATGCTATATATATATCGATACTCGATATGGCATATCCTAGAACACAACACAATATCTTGTACGGGTAAAAGTGAAATGCATTTATTATTCATTCCTTTCCTTCTGGCAGAAAACAAAACATTGATGGATTGGGTTTACCACATTCCGGTAAAATTGCTTGGTGCAATCCTGATGTCTTCAAGGGAATAACAGGTTGGGAAATTTGACTTAATGCTTTGATACGGATAAAAGGATGTAAATAATATCACTTTTAGTCGACAAAGGATATACACAAAAGAGGCAACGCCCAAAAAAGATCGAATACAGATTTTCACAACCTTTACACCGGAAAATACGCTTCCTTTTCAAAAAAATAATGGCGTCGTGACCGGATATCATGAATTGCGCTATATAAAATACACTTTAAAGGGAACACGACCAAACTAGAAGCTATTTCTGTACACAGAACTAGGTCTGACTTTCGAAAAGTCTCCCAATTTCAATCCTATTTCAAAGGTTATTTTCAGTCTCCGCATGCTTCATTCTACTCAGCCGTTTATCAGTATCTGGATCAATCCAATAAGCTATAGATCAATATCTGTAAAAGTCCAATTAGCTTTTGAACACGGGGCATGTCCCAAATGAAGCAATATAATTATTTTGAAATTAACTGATTATTCAAAATCAGATTGATTTAATCAACTGTGACATGTTTTTTTTAATGTTTCCTGATCAATTAATTCCTATATTTTTGGAATGTTTGGTTGAAGTTATAATTACCGTGAGGTCACTCCTAAAGCCTTGTGTTGATAGCCGTTCGTAAGTTTATTTATTAATTTGAAATATTTCAAGTAGGTGCAGAAAATATATTAAATTACATGCCAATGCTGCATCAATAAATTTAATTATATTTCATTCGTCGCTAAGTATACAATTAATCGCTGAACTTTGCAATATCTGTACGTTAACCCTAAGACTTGTGTGTATTTATTCTTGCAACAAATGCTATGGATGCAGATATGCTATATAATCATTTAGCCAATCTTGTGTTTGCGACTTGATGAATTCTTGAAACCATCTTGTCAATACTAAGACAATTCTTTACTAATAGTAAAAGGTATACGGTTTTATTCCTAGTCATTGACCTTGTTATCACATTATGAGAAGAATAGAGTTCGAAAAATAAATATCTCGTGTATGAAATGTTCTTCATTTAACGACAATAATGATAAAATTAAACTTAAAACGCAACATTTTTATATTCATAATTTAATAAGACGAAACAATATTTCGTATATATGAAGTTTTTTCTTCTTCTGAAGTCAAAACGTTTATATTTTCAGTGAGGCCAGAAGAAATGTAAAGTTTACAGTTCTGTGGGATATTTTACTTGGTTTCTAACTTCGAATATAAATCGCTTTGCAACGGATTTGTCGTTGGCAAATACCTGCAAAGGTATTGGATATACTTTGTGTGGATAATTCATTGGATATAAGGTATTCTACGAGCCTACCATTACTGTTTATCAGCTAGTTTTTTTCAGCTAGTTCATTATCTGTAATGTATACACTAGACGTGTAAATCATAATAATAAAACACGTGTTATAGTCCACTCTGCCAGTGATATGCAATTATGAGCCAAAATGGAATAATTAATTTCCATTCATCCAAATAACAGCAAACTGACAAATCTAAACAACTATAAACAGTGGCCAAAAGATAACGGGCTAAGCTAGTTTTTTTCAAGGCAGTAACTAACTACCCGTATTATGTTGAATTTGCATTTTCGACAAACAGCGGGTAATATTTCAACGAAAGTATAAGGTATAAACACATGATGTGCCTAGTTATGCTAAATACATTCCCTTTAAAATATACTGGTGATTAAAATCTATAATTCATGGATGGTCATAAAGATATTGTGTAATTTAGGAACTTCACAAAGTCCACAAACATATTTCTAAAAGATATCAAAATAATCATTAGTAATGATACATATATGTATCACTCTTACCCTTATCTGGCTCAGAATGGTCTATTGTTAGTCATTATGATGCAAAACGTCTATATAATAGATTGTTCCCATAACAATAATCCCTCTTGGCGGTAATCAGGTGTGGGATAAACAATTATTATCATAATAAATCAGGCTCCATCTATTGGCTTTAAATGTAATCCACATACATATAAGATCTAGTAATGTGAATCTAGCAATTAAAACAACAATAAAAATAAAACAATTTAATTGTTTTAACGTCAATACTCTTTAGAGCATCAAACAATGTCTTTCGATTGTTTGGCGTTAAATACTAGTTTGGACTTAAGTATATAATATATATATATATATATATATATATATATATATATATATATATATATATATATATATATATATATGGAGAGTTATCATTCGACCTCGGCTCGTTTGAATACTTGAAACGATATGATATTATGACCGATAACATCATATTTAACTTGATAAACTTACGGATATTCATCAGAGAATGCTGCTCTTATTTCAATTTTAGGGGCTTCCGGATAACATACATGGTAAATTTCGTGAAGCCGTACTGGATGGGCAGGTTATTGTAATTGATGAATCTGTCAAAATTCCGATCCATGTCATAGATTCTAAAGGTGTTAGACGAGATATAACCGACATGAGATTATTTCGTCTGATTTCCTGATCTCCAATCATCATAAACCCATCACATAACCTGACACGAAATACACTCATTCCATTTAATGCCATTTAACTGGGTGCACAAGTCGGTATGGGAGAGAGTTAAAATATCGTGTGGGTGGTTCCCGGCAGAGTTTTGACGTCATCGGGGGAATTTAATCCTATCCACTTTAATCCAGGTAAACAAAATATTAACAGTCAGAGATGATATTTTGGCCCTTGACGTCATTTACCACGTGACCAATTGGTAGAAGGGAGGAAAGCTACTTAATTGTGTCTTGAAATATAGATGAAATAAGTCTTTGATACGGATGACGATGTTGTTGATGTTGATGATGATGATGATGATGATGATGATAATAATAATATGATGATGATGATAATAATAATAATAATAATAATAATAGTACAATAATAATAATGCTGACTTATTCATTATTTTCTTTTCTTTCGCTTAAAGAATTATGCCACAGGACAAGGTAACCCATCATTATATGTCACAAACAATAAATACCAGAGTCAATGCCAGAAACTAAACTTTAATATAATTACCAGAACATAAAGCCAATATTTCCTTCCATCTTGACTTCAGTAATATTGTTCAGAAACGATACAATCACCGTATTCTATACAGCACAGTGACCATCAGCTCTAAATACTGGTTTCAGAGCTTAAAGCGTTTTCTTTATCATTAGAAAGACTTTTGGAGAAGGACATACCTCAAGCACCATAAAACCTCGAACCCTTATATAAATTGATATAATGGTAAAATAAACTAAATAAAATAAGTGTATTTACATGTGTGTGTGTGTGTGTGTGTGTGTGTGTGTGTGTGTTTGCACGTGTACGCACGCGCGCGAGTGTCTGTGTGTTTTAGTGAGTGAGTGTATGTGTATGTGTGCATGCATGTGTGCGTGCGTGTGTGTATCTCTCTCTCTCTCTCTCTCTCTCTCTCTCTCTCTGTCTGTGTGTGTGTGTGTGTGTGTCTGAGTCATTAAAATGACATAAATTTTAAACGTAGATATTTTTTAAGAAAATAAATTACGGATTCTGATTGGCTATATAAGTAAGGAAAGACCATTATTTAGGCGAAATATTTGTCACTTGGAATTAACAATCGATAACATTCTTAATGACTTTAACCCTCTGAAGCTAAGCGAAATTTTATTTTTAATTCATTTTATGTAGTTTGAAAGGAAAGCAAATCTACAAAGAACCTACTTCCATGAGCTAATCAATAAACCGAAAAGGGGTCTTTTAACGATTGATATCGACTGCAGTAGTGACATCTACCGTCGGGAACACTTATCATTCGTGGCTTAGCAAAGGGATCAGCGAGTGATTTATTTACGTATCAATAATTTCATATCAGATATTAGATGTGATTTGTCTGCATGTATTGACTACTTGGGTCAGTGAATGAGCCGGCGAGTCAGTGAGTGAGTCAGCCAGTCAATCAGACAATCTATCATCCAATCGGTCAGTTAGTGTGACAGTGAATCAGTCAGTGGGTGATCTGTGTAGCCTTAACGTTGGTCACATTTGGTATGTATAGCGGCTGTGTGGTGAATGTCCATAGGAGAAGCCCAAACATACAAGTATCACCAATAATCGAACGGGCGCCTTCGTGGTCTAGTCGGTAGCGCGTTGGACCAGAGATTATTACCACCCGAGTTCTAATTTCGACGTGGGCATACCTGAAGGGTGTTTCATCTTTGAATTAGCTTTATTACCTTTGGAGGTCGCTCGGCCCATTTAGCCTACTACGTGTGCACACAAGTGGCCTTACATACATTAATCATCATCATCATCGTCTAAGATTCGAACCCTAACGGGGCGTTTTGTAACGTTGATTCATCCTCTACGCTATCCGACGGCTCTATGAAGTATCTTAAATTAATAACTTCATAATTAATATAATCGAGAAAGAAAACAAGCCATGAACTATTTAAAAAATAAAACCTACTTTATTACAATTAGGGTAATAAAAATTATTATAAAATAACAATATAATTAGCTAACACAAGCTGTCAACAAGTATATAAAGAATCAATTATTACCGTTATTATGATTTCGTATATATATATATATATATATATATATATATATATATATATCGATAATTAAAAAACAAGTATTCATACATTATGCGAGGACTAATTATGTTTTTATTTGTTTTCACTGACACCAATATTTGTGTTCCTTTGTTACAATTAACTCAATGGAGTGTAATTTTTGTTTCTTGTCATCCATCTTAGATAATACTTATTTCTAAAATAACATATATTTCACATAAAAATTCGCACATTTAACCATTACGCGATCCCGAATGTTTTCGGAAGTAATTCACGAAGGCTAATTGTGTTAAGAACAAAATGGATATTTCTTGTGCTGTCTAACGAAGAAGAGTTTTGAAAATAAGAATTATGTTGAGTATATCAGTGTTTTTTAAATACAGGTTGCTGTTAGCATGACTGGCTGTTTTTGTATGTTTACTTGTATGTTTGCTTATATATATATATATATATATATATATATATATATATATATATATATATATATATATATATGCATACATACACGGCTCGACAATAACAGAAATGATTTATTCATGATAACATATTATTCATTCACTACATTATGTCAACTATATAAATATGAATGAACGTGTTAAATCCTAACAGAGAGTAATATACTACCTTCATATAAGATTCCTTCCCTTGTTTGTATTTCGTATTGGTTATTGTTACTTCCTATCTTCTCATATTAATATCAATTCCCTACAGTGACTTCAGAACGGTGCAGCTAATATAGCGACAAATTATTGAAAATCTGATCGTATCACCTCAATTCTACACAAAACAAACTTGGCCACCGCCGAGAGACAGTCATTTTAAATGTGAACATCGTATAATCTATCAATGACAGTATAAATGGGGAGTGAATAAGTAAGTAAGTATGAAAGTTGTTTATTTGGATCTTGAAGGGGGATAGTGACTCGTCTCTCATGCAGAACAATGTTTGTAGCCTCTAAGCCATTAGGACGCTCGCAAGTACAAAGCGATATTTCTGTCCACAAGCTATCCATCAAACAAAAGTCATCCGGTCATAAACGATGCGTTACGAGTTACAGGAAGATATCAAAAGCCAGTCATCTCAGGAAATGTTTGGATTTATTCATATCAATAGATAGTATTAGTAGATGAATTAAATAAACATTTAACTAGCTGCACCTGAATGGACAGGATGTGCCAGCGAAGGGAGAGCCGAGCCAAGGGTATGAGGGTTTCAGTTACCCAAATCGTTTATAGCTGTAGGAATATCCAGCAATAGATGT